>JABCPV010000294.1:0-46829 GCA_016584345.1 Suillus ampliporus
GTGTCGCTGAAGTCAGTATCTTAATCTAACCCAGGTTATGTGTGGTGACATTGATTTTCTGTTCTTTGCTCACCAGGCATATCTATGTGTTCAGCTCGGAATCATGCCTCGAATGACGGGCAGCATGACGAAGCTGCTGACACTTCACTGCTGCTGTCAACTCCACTGCTTTCTCATCTACCGCCGCCATTGATTCTATATACAAGGACTTAGTGGTGGTATGTTCAATGTTGATATTCACCGAACATGTTTTTCATGCCGAACTATGTCCTTTGTGCAGCTCTTTGGATGGGACCTGAATTCCTTGTGGCAAAGTGCACACCGGAACCAGTGTGATGCATGCGTCAGGCAGGTAGACTCGAAGAAGCCGTGGAATCGTACAGTACATGATGGATATCATCGACAAAAATACAAAGGCTAGCTGTCTTGACTGGTCGAATGGCAAGTCTGAAGTCCATAATGGCATGCAGGTTAGAATCCTGACCCACATTTCACTCAGTCTTTAGGAAAGAACGCAGTGCTTCTCTCTTCTTGCCAACGGAAGATGCTGCCCGTGCTACAGCGACTACAACAGGGCTATTGACTCATACTCTGTGGTGATAAACCTGAATTGCGCAAGTGAGACCATCTTTGCAAACCGCAAGCAAGGCCAGATCAGGAAAATTGCTGTGGGGAGGGTGCACTTTTGATGCACAAAAGGTGCGAGACATATACCCTTTTAGTAAACTATATTCACTTTGGTGATGCATAGGTCATTGAACTCAACCCTTCATCTCACCGTTGGATACGAGCTCAAGCATGCAGCGCTTCAGGGGCACAACGCTACGATGAAAGCGGTTGGGGCATTGAGATCATGTTGTCCAAGTTGACAATGCTACTGACACCGCAAACGCGAAGTAAGCATTGAGTAACTAAGTACACACATATGCCAAGATGCTGAGCTCTTTCCCCAGAGATTCGCGGGGCAATATTGCAGTCCATCCGATGCAGAACGTGCTATTTGAAAGGTCATTGACGTTCAACTCGACACCGCCCCCACTCCGGTCTACTCAACACCGCTACTGTGCTCTTATGTAGTTGAGAAGCCCAGATAAGCGCTTTTAAAAAGAGCACAGAGTACGAGAATCTTCTGTTGTCAGTTATAAATCACTGTGACTTCGAAATGCAAGCGCATCAAAGAAGTGGTGGAGACGTATTTCCGTTGCATTATGTTATTGCCATATGTGGGGAAGGGATGGAGCCACTGCTGCATGATATCCAGGACAAGGCCATGTACAAGTTGAAGGGAGCTGGGGGTCTCGTGAAAGTTGCGGTCATTCTGTGAAATGGCTCGTAAGATGGAGTATCGCTGGGCGTGGGTCGATTCGTGTTGCATCGACCAGACAAACAATGTCGAGGTACAGACATCACTCGACTCTATGTTTGCCTGGTATTGCCATTCAGCGCTCACAGCTGTTTACTTGTCGGATGTTCCGCCTTCGTCCAAGTCTGGAGCATTGGCGAAGAGCGCATGGAACACCCGAGGATGGACCGTCCCAGAATTCCTGGCTCCCAATGTCATCCGATTCTACCAACAGGATTGGTCTCTATATCTTGACGACAACTCCTCCAATCACAAGGAGTCTTCCAAGATCATGAATGAGTTAGAGGAAGCAACGGGCATAGAAGCATGGGCCCTCGTCGCCTTCCAACCAGGGATGAGAGATGCCCGAGAGAAACTCCAATGGGCATCTACGCGCCATGGTAAGTAGTAATAGTAGTGTGATGCGACATGAACGGTAGGTAGCATACCTAATGACTTGGACTTGATGAAATGGTGACCTCACCGTGACACCTCAGGCTTGGAATCACCTGCCAACATCTGCTTGCAGCTCCACTTCACTAGTGAATTTGCAGGTTCAATTGTCCATGTGTCATTTAGACCACACTTTTTCTGAGTTGTACTAGTGGAAATGGCTGCCCCAGAGCTGCATATGTTCTTGATGATGTTCACCCTGTTTGCTACATCCTGGATATTCTTGTTCATCAACATCTTTCTGAACAAGTGCTCAGGGGATAGCTCATCGTCCGGAAGGAGTGTGAGGTCTTTGTCTAGGAGTTCAATGATGCCATTGAATGTTATGGGCTTGTGCTCTGTAATTTTCCCTTCGGTGGTGGTTGATGGGAAATTGTGACATAGGAGGTCTGTCCAATCCCACATGAGTGGAAGAAGAGGGGCAAAGTAAGTGTCAAACTGTTGGAGCAACTCGCCGATGTTCAAGAAGTACATGCCCTTGGCACTCTGGCAAAGGCATCGAAATTGATGATTTCTGAATTGATGTGATACTTACTATTCCACCCAAGGGGTAATGGCCATCTTCGAGGATACATACAGTGAACTCCCAGTCTATTAGCATACCATTGCTACTGCCATCATCTTTGTCCTCAATCATAGTGTTATAAAGACTGCAATCACAGTGCAAAATCCATTGTTCCTGCACCGCCCTCTTTTGAACTAGAAAAGCTGTCAGTAAAAATATAATCATGTCGACTGAGATGCTTACTGATCACAATGTCACATATCGCCCATACAAACTCCTTCCTCATCTGAAATTCCTGCAAGCACTGCCCTTGGGGTTTCATGACCAGGCGCACATATGTGCGCCAAGTACCTTCCGAGCTTGCCGACTGTGAGTAACGGTAATTTTGTGTATTATCAATTTTGCTGGATGGCAACACAACCTTGCAATATTCTTCAAGCTTCGGGACACCAGGAATATCCTTCATTGCCTCCATCATTATGATCTCATTCAGAACATCCACATCATCTACATTCCCAAGGACCCAGTGGTCCTTGATGACAAATTACAGGCCATCCAAAGCCCTCCTGGCCTGATAGCAGATGGTGCCTCGACCAATGAGACCAGTACTGGAGAATATGACCTTCAAAATATCATACTTGTTGTCGTTGACCTGGATTTTTCTGAGTGACTCTTGACTTGGGGGATCACAAGACTTGGAAAGAAGGGTGGCAGTGGTTCCCATGGTGATGGGTAGTGTCTCTTTTGTGGGAAGTTGAGCAGGAGCGGTCCTGACATCAGGCCGGGCCTCCTCTGAACTGAGGTATGAAAGCAAGGAAAGCAGGGAAAGAGAGGAAAGTAGGGAGAGCGGACTGGAGTGCATAGCATTGACATCATGGTTAATCAAAGTCTCATCTGACTCTGAGTCAGATTTACCAGACTCCGAGTCGGGAGTAGGAGACCTCAGCTTCTTCTTCTGAGAGCATAACTTGATAGGAATACAGGAATGATGACTTGGCAGAGGGTGGACCTTGAGCTCCCAAATGATCATTGTTGGATTGAAGCCAATGCAATCATCTTTTCCAAACACAATAGCCAAGAAAATGTACAGGAACAAGTCATTTTGTGACTCAATGTGAAAGTGAGGAGATATTGTACTACCAGAGTAGTCATATGTATGGACACAAAGCTCGCAGCACTTGTTGGAAATGGACAGCATGAGTGCAAACTGTCTCCAGGGCTGGTGCCTGAGGATAAGGTATGCCTTGGTATCCAGTGTTTTGGCAACATGTCCTGATAGCTTGAATGTGCTTGTCATCAGCTCAGCAATGACCTTGATGTGGGCCCACCCTGAGTTTGTCAGGTGTTCTGCCATGATGATATTGGGTTTGTGTGGGATCTTTACCCCCTTGATTGGCTTAGTGGAGTGGTCCCCACTCCATATGTGATTGCTAGATAATCATGTAGCAGATAATTGAGCTTCCTGTGCAAGGGCGATGGTCAGGACATTAAAAAATGCTGAGAACAGTGCCTTGACTGTCAGCTCGCTCTCCCCCTCCCTATCTGATCCCAACACCATTTTTCTTTGCCTAGTATTCTTGTTGGCCCTTCCACTGACAGTGCACGAGTCGTGGTTGCTGGACCCCAGGAGTTTGCAATTCCACTGCTTCGCCTGGGCATCCCACAGTGGCACAACCTCTTCTTTGGCCTTATCACAGAATAATTTGTTGATGCACTCGTCACAATATTTAATTTTGGAAAGTGGGACTAGAAGTTGGTTTGTGGGAGGAATGAGCTCAATGGCATTGAAAGATTTGAAGATTGTGGGGATAAGGTGGCCAAGGTCATTGTCACCAACATTGGAAGACTCCTGGATAACCAGACTGTTCAATTCCTGGGTGGTTAGCTTGTCCATCAAAGTTATGTTGTTAACAAGTGGAACAGTCAGGAGGGATGACAATTTCTTGCCAATAGTTACTGTTGAATGACAATGCTTTTTTGGAGGCATCTTGCATGCATTCAAAATGATAGGATAAAGAGGATGAGATTGGCCACGACATGATGCATGAGAACTGAAAACTGTGATAAAAAAAACTAGCCTGAGAGTGCACTTCAATAGTTGTAGGTGCAGATTTGGCTAGTAGCAGAGATGGAACAAATTTATCAGGCTCAAATGACAGGCGCCAAGAATATTTTCGAGAGAGCCCAAATGTGTTACACACTGTTTGGAGTGTGTCATGTAGTGTCAAGAGGACTCTTTGTATTTGGCGCTGTGGTGGATGAGTTTCGGTAACAGATGGATGATTCCCAGGAAGATTTGAGGGGTTGATATCATCGTCAGCAGGCAAACAATTGGTGAAAGTCTGTGGTACTAATACGCATTGTGAAGGATGTTGAGGTGGATCTTGGTTAACTAGTGATCCATGAGTATACACACATCAATCAACAAAATTCACGAGGGGTGCCCACCTGGAATATCATTGTGGTCCTCCTTCACTGGTATCCCCCATTCCAACATCCAAGTTGTTAAATGCAAAATCTGAGGCATCGAAACAAGCAATACTAGCCTCTGGACTGATGGGCTTAAGCTTGCTCTCAGGCATGTCAGTGAGCGCCTTAGGTTTGCAAGGCAGTACAGGTTTTGAACGGCAATTCTTTGTGAATCAGATTGGTTCAAGCGGCTGTATTTGATAGGTGAGTTCTCAAGTGACCTCAGGCTATCATGATGGCATTGATAGATTCTTACTGTAATATAATTACCCACCAGGCACCACGGCTGCTGCAATGGGGTCAATGACCTGTGTGATATTTGACTTGACTCTTTTGCCCACTCCTGCCGTTTTTCCGTGGCTAATGTGCTTGCCTTCTGATAGTGCTTACATGTGGTGTGATGCCTGCCTGAGTCCTTGAGAATCCATGTCCCTTTGCCCAGGAGCAACCTGTTGCATTGCAGCGCACAAGTAGTAAGACCATGAAAAGAATACCCAGGCCGACCAAAGGTGATGGAGAGATACACATTCAATGATATGGTGACAGTCTCAAAATTATGAGTGACTCTGGCAGACCTGCCAGTCGAACATCGATAGATTCAAAAGCTGAATGTTATGTAAATATGACTCATGGCCTGCTCTTCCCACAATAGCTTCCGAGAGTCATCATTTTGAATTCTAAAAATAATTTCCCTTATATGGAAATGTTTAAGCTCCAATTCAACCATAGGTAAATCACACTTAACAACAAAACACAGTCACACTCTGTCATATCCCATATCTCCGGCATCCACAAACTACTTCCATCAGCGTGCTTCCTCTGGACCACTGACCTGATCTCCGGACAGGTCCGCTCCACCAGACCTAACCCAAATCTAGAATCCCCCTACTTCCGGCCCTCCAGCTTATGTTGATATCCGCCTGCTTATTGATCTCCGGTACCTGTCTCATCTCCAAGTTCATTTCCTTATGATCCATCTTACTTTACTTGATCCGTTCGGACTTACTAATGTACTCACCACATGCTTTCCTCACTGCCTCTGAACTCCGGATTACTGATCCTTAGCTATACCTATAGTATATAAACTCTTGTACTTGTTGTAGATACCTCAGTTCGAATATTAAACATAGTCCTGCTCATTCCTGCCTCTCCGGACTTGAGTTCTCCGACTCTCGTCAATCTCCGACACTAGGCTAAGGGTTGACCCCTAAGTCTATTTCTATTACTGGCTCTACCTTTGGGTAGTCTACTCCTGTCCCTTTCTGCTACCAGCTCTGGCCTTAAGCAGTCTACTCTTTGATTTGTGTTCTTTGGTACTACTGGGTTACATACCACCGGACTTGGTACTACCGGACCCCCTGAAATTAGGGGCATGTACTCGGGTAAGGGGCGCAGCGCACGAGCTGAAGCCAAGCCCCTCAGATCTAGTCCTCCTTTGAGCACGGCCTTAATACACTCATTCTACTCAAACTGTGTTCAACATGTCAGAACAAGGACACTGAGATGCTTCAATCCCTAAATCAGCACAATTGCTATCCCTCTCAGAGCCTTCCAAGTCAAGTGTGACTGCTTCACATCAATGTACTGATGCTGTGCTGCCACAGCATGGAGAATCTAAAGCTGTCAGCTTTCAAGAGATGCAGTCATATTTGGTATGCGGTCATCTCCTTGCCTGGAAAATGTCCAAACACGAATACTGATGAGAATTTGTAAGATGACACCATTGATGCAGTTTATTCAAGTCTTGCCACAGCACAGAACCAAGTACGCCAGTACAGTCAACTCACAAAAATATATCAATGTGAAGCAGATGATTGGGCAATCAAACTTGAGAAGGTTGCCCACATCATACCAGATTACAAGCCTGTGGGATGTTTATCATGCTAGGATTCCCAATATTAATACATTGCCTTCAGTTGCTGGTTGGACTTTCGCTTCTCATAATGATTGTTTACCAAGCGTGATATTCAAGCTATCAATAGCATTGTGTAACTACAGCAGCCTGTGACATGTGACCTGTGACAGTTGTAGTGTATTATCATTATATGATAATGTTCATTCAACGTTTGCAGAAAATGATTACCCAGCAGTGACAGGTGCACCTACATGGTATCACGAGGCATTGTCCTCTCACCACACAGAGATATTGCCAGTGATCCTTCCTTGGAAAATGGAGCTTGGAAAGAGAAGTGATCTAGCTTGCTTGCTTCAGAGCATGCTTTATCTGATGCCAATGCCATCATGTCAATATTTTTTGGAAATCATCATGATCATGATGTAGGTGGTCTGTTCTTTGCAGCAGTTGTTTTGAAATGAGCTTTCTATTTCTGCCTGTGGTGTTTTGGCATCTGCAGGCTGTGGCACCCTTCCCTCCATTTGTGGGGCAGGGGGTTCTTTGCGAGGATCATGCAACACAAATTGGCCCAGCATCTGTTGTGCAAAGTTGGCACTGGTTTCTGGCCGACCAGTCTCCACAGGGGCCACCTGTGGCCCAGTCCTGCGAGGTCAAGGTGCATTCATACTTGTGGTGGGGCAGTTGGTGGTGCTTACTTGAATCCTCTATCTGAAATGGTGTTCATCACTGTCTGCACAGCACGGACATCTTGTTTGCAAGGCAGCAGGATGTCATTCCAAAGCAAGGAAGATGCCATGCACTTTGGAAAGAAACACTTCATCTCTACCTCAGCGTTCATTTCCCTCATTGTTGTTCCATCAGGCTGGGATTACTATGTGTGAGTGCCTCTGCTTACTTTGATATGAACTGGACACTAACAGGCCACCACAGACATCATGAATCAGTCGGGGCTGTTGGTTTCTGTGACATTGCATGAGATCATGAAAAGAAGGAGATGCAGACTTCACACAGCTTGAGAGGCTCGGAAGTGTTGGGTCTTGGGTGTTTGTCTAGTTTCGGTATGTCACCCAAGACGGCATTTCATCATCGCACCCTTTGCTGTGATGCTCATCACTCCTGGATTCAAAGAAGTTCAGGAAGACTCCTGCATTATGCTTCCACCTGACTCAGAAATGACACCAATGTGACTCCAAGCTCGATGCGTGTCTTGGGTGCAGACTTGGAGGGAGGGCATGATGAAATCTGAAGAGCTGAAGGTTATCATTGTTATGGGGCGCTGGTGTCATGCATGGTATGCAACTCATACCATGACATATGTATATAAGGAGTGATAAGGAAGGTATAATAAACTGTACTGTACCCTATCACAAAGAGACTCTACCATTTCTCCTTGATTCATTATCTTGGACTCTCATCTCTTTTGTCTCAGACTCAATTTTCGATGTATTTCTATTTTTGTTCTGTGACATTCTCTCTGTTTCTATTTTTCTAGGACTTATTCAGCCATCATAATTTCTCACTAGCTGTCAGAACATGTTTGTAAGCATGTCATGTGACTGGGAAATAACCTGATTTGCAAGGATTCAACTCGACTCATCATGTTTTGTCAATGATTTGTCATGCTTTGAAAGACTTGCAACTGTATTTATAATCTACTTAGTAACAAGGATGACTCAGCTCACCAAAAGGCTTGGTTTGAAAGCACATTCTTACCAATCCATGTGATGACTCATGCCTTTTATTCGTCATGCTTCATAAGACTACACTGTACTTGTAAACTACTTAGTAAAACAAGCTGACTCAACACACCAAATGGACTGCTTTGTAAGAATATTCTTACAAATCCATGTGATGAATCATGCTTAGTAAATGGGCCTCCCAAAAGGTATAAAAGGAGCCCATTTTACACCCATGAAATATAACTTCCCACTTTACACCTATCACACTAAACTGAGAGTGAGACCTGGTGAGACATAGATAAAGTGCAGGCCTACGAGTTGCCCTGAAGTAAGACTAAGCCACACCAATTTTCGAGTTATATACTACCTTACAGGGGTAGACTATATAACAACTGTTTACTGTTAACTGAACTAAGCTTTATGTGTATAAAGACCCTCTCTCTTACCAGAAGAGAGACACGAGTCAAGAGAATATGACAAAGTTGAAACAGACTTTCATAGGTTGAGACATGACCTACTAGGTGGAAACATACCTAAGAGATATTTCTTCACAAAGAAATCACAGACCCATTCAGTATAGTTTCTATAAACAAAAAGGTAAGCTAATTACTCATTGGCCACCCATGAACACCACATTATCAACCAAGAAGTAGAAAATCTGTTGACCGTGAACTTGAGGAGCTACCAACTTTTGTCTTATCGAGGTGTAGTTGTGTTGTCACTGCATTTTACACGTACTTTATATAAGACCCTCAAGTAAGAAGACACCGGTTAGAGGTGCAATCGAGGACAGGAAATGAGAGGCAACACGAGAGTATTGTTTGGACAACCAACTGTTTGTTACATCCTGGCTAGCTTATAGGTAGGTCCCTCCATCAAGTTGTACCTTAGCTATCACCCATATTTTTACAGCAATCTTGCTTCAAACATCCCACCTTTCCGACTCTGTCAACAACGTAAAGTTTAAAAAGGCTCTACATAATGGTGCCAGTTTGTTTGCAACCCATGATTTGAACTTATCACATGTCAGAATGATGTATTTTCTAGCCCTTTGTCTCGAACATATGATCTCGCTGTGGCCACCAAGAAGACCCTTCTCCGTATGCATCATGATAACCTTGTCTGGATGTGTGAGACTCAGGATCTGGATGTTGCTGGTATGAAGCCTCAACTCGCACAGTCACTCCTTCAGTAGTTGACGCACTGTGGCAAGATAACAAACTCGCCTCTGTCATTCAAGTTGATGAACATCTTGTATGTTGCAAACTCTTGAATGGATGAATAACCGCCACATGAGGTCCCAGTGTATTCGAGAGGGATGCTTCATTGATGTGGTGGTCAATGAATTTTCGTTCTGTATTTAGCAAGACTCAGCTTTGTAAGACAATGATTGGTGAAGGTAGAGTAGCACCATTCTGAGTCATCCAGAGAAATACTAATGCATTTCTCCTCTAAACCAAGCTCAGACTACTTAGACACATCTCAATGTGACCCAAATACAATAATGATGGACCTTCTGCCAACTTGAACACTCGCGACAAGAAAACACAGACCAGGTCCACACATGGTAGTGGTAGTCGCCATGTATAGGCTATAATAGTGGTATATAATGGGGAGTGTTATTGCCAGTGAGTGCAGCACCAAAAGTCCTGCACTGGATCGCTAACCACCAGTACTAGTAAGTGCCTTTGCTTTGTACTATTTCATCTGTCGAGGCTTAAGTTGACATTTGTTTTAGTGACATGTTGATCAAGTCAGACTCTGAGACAGAGCCTGCCAGTGAGGGCCAGTGAACTTGTCAACAGTTCTGAGTCTGAGGGTTGAACTGGCAAGTTGTTTGCAGCTGCTGAAGGTCACACACCAACTGACAATTATGGTAATGACATTTTTGGGAAATTGCTAGATCATGAATCCCCCAGCATATTTAAAGGTCTCTTCAATCTGTGCTACTACTACTAATTTACTCTTTTCTCCCGTCTCACTTCACTTTTCTCCCATCTCATCCCGCCTCACTTTGCTTTGCTCCCTCACTGTGACCTCGCCTTATCCTTACTTTACCTTCTGTGCCACACCTCGCGCTTTGACTTCGCCTCTGAGTTGCTCTCAGGCTTCCTTTACCCAGACATTCTACTACCTCCAAGTCTCCCTCCCTTACCTCTACCAGTCATTCTACCCTACAATGCAAAAATCCCAGTCACCATAACGGTCTGATGCAAACTCTAGGTCCAGTTCCAAAAGTCCAGTTTTACCTATAGTACACCCAGATTTGTCTCAAGCTATGCCTACCTCTTCCAGCACAAGGGCAAAATGTTGTATTGCTGCCTTAGAGGAAGAATTCAAGATGATGCAACAAGAGAGAGGAGGCAAGCAGGGGTAAGTGTATTGTATTGCTTTCTGCACTTGCTAGTATTTATTTATCCATAAAGAAAGATGATCTACTACATTGCACAAGGCAGGGCAATTCGTCACATGGTCTGCCTTTACAGCAGCTTGGAAGACTTGATCACTGAGAATGATCGCAGGTATGAGCAGCAGTCGAGGGGAACAGAAACAACCACAGAGTATGTCGTCAGCTTTTCTCTACCAATCTTTTCAAATCCTATCATAACACAGGCAAGATCACATGCAGCGGGGCTACATCAAACTCTCACGGAGGCTGCCATGGATTCACATGAAACTTGGGGAATTTTATCATGAAGGATCTGATGATATCTTGAAAAAGGTATGTGATATTTATTTACAAAGAATTCAGCTGATTTTTTTTAGCTCAAGAAAGGAGCAGATGCGGCCTGTGGTGACGATACTTCCAGTCTCAAGGAGCTTATCACTGCATGGGTTAATCATGATTTTCATCCATCTCCTCTAATCATGTCTAATGACAAGTATTTGCGTGGCTTTACAAGTGATGTTTGTGGGAAGTTGCTCTGCCCTGCTGAGTGGGACTGGAGTGATGACCGGTAAGCATCAACATTTATTGAATCTTACATCGCGCTGATGCTTGGGCAGTGTGAAGGCTGGCATTCACGACCAAATGTCAGGTTAAATTGTGTCAGAAAATTCCTGGCCAATATTCACTTATGATAACTATAGAATCAACCGCTGTCATGCATGGTATGCAATTCATACCATGACATGTGTATATAAGGAGTGATAAGGAAGGTATAATAAACTATACTGTACCCCATTACCAAGAGACTCTACCATTTCTCCTTGATTCATTATCTTGAACTCTTTTCTCTTTTGTCTCAGACTCAATTTTCGATGTATTTCTATTTTTTGATCTGTGACATTCTCTCTGTTTCTATTTTCTAGGACTTATTCAGCATCAGACTTTCTCACTAGCTGTCAGAACATGTTTGTAAGCATGTCATGTGACTGGGAAATAACCTGATTTGTAAGGATTCAGCTTGACTCATCATGTTTTGTCAATGATTCGTCATGCTTCGTAAGACTTGCAACTGTATTTATAATCTACTTAGTAACAAGGATGACTCAGTTCACCAAAAGGCTTGGTTTGAAATTACATTCTTACCAATCCATGTGATGACTGATGCCTTTGATTCGTCATGCTTTGTAAAACTACACTGTACTTGTAAACTACTTAGTAAAACAAGCTGACTCAACACACCAAATGGACTGCTTTGTAAGAATATTCTTACAAATCCATGTGATGAATCATGCTTAGTAAACGGGCCTCCAAAAGGTATAAAAGGAGCCCATTTTTACACCCATGAAATATAACTTCCCACTTTACACCTATCACACTAAACGAGAGTGAGATTTGGTGAGACATAGATAAAGTGCAGGCCTATGAAGTGCCTTGAAGTAAGACTAAGCTACATCTATTTTCGAGTTATATACTACCTTACAGGAGGTTGACTATATAACAACTGTTTACTGTTATCAGAACTAAGCTTTACGTGTATTAAGACCCTCTCTCTTACCAGAAGAGAGACACGAGTCAAGAGAATACGACAAAGTTGAAACAGACTTTCATAGGTTGAGACACGACCTACTAGGTTGAGACATACCTAAGAGATACTTCTTCACTAAGAATTCACAAACCCAGTCAGTATAGTTTCTTTAAAACAAATAGGTAATCTAATCACTCTTTGACCACCCACAAACACCACGTTATCAACCGAGAAGTAGAAAATCCGTTGACCATGAACTTGAGGAGCTGGCAACTATCGTTTTATCAAAAGTGTAGTTGTATTGTCACTGCATTTTACACAAGCTATATATAAGACCCTCAAGTAAGAAGACAGCGCTTCCTCCGGACCGCCGGACCTGATCTCCGGATAGGTCTGCTCCACCGGACCTAACCCCGATTGAGACTCCCCCTTACTTCCAGCCCTCTGGCTTCTATAGATATCCGACTTCTTATTGATATCCAGTACCTGTTTCATTTCCGAACTCATTTCCTTATGATCCGTCTTACTTTACTTGATCCGCTTGGACTTACTAATAGACTCACCATATGCTTTCCTCACTGTCTTCTGTACTCCAGATTACTGATCATTAGTATACCTACAGTATATAAACTCCTGTACTTTGTTGTAACACCTCAGTTCGGATATTATACATAGTCCTGCTCATTCCTGTCTCTCCGGACTTGAGTTCTCCGACTCTCATCAATCTCCAACACTAGACTTGGGCAGATCCCTAAGTCTACTTCTGTTACCGGCTCTACCCTCGGGTAGTCTACTACTGTTCCCTTCTGCTACCGGCTCTGGCCCTAAGCAGTCTAACTCTCAATTTGTATCTCTTGTACTACCGGGTCATGTACAACCAGACTTATAGTACTACCGGACCCCCGGAAATTAGGGGCACGTACTCGGGTAAGGGGCACAGCGCACGAGCTGAAGCCAAGCCCCTCGGATCTAGTCCTCCTTTGAGCACAGCCTTAACAGACACTTTGTCTGGACGATCATGATGCAAGATTTGCTTCGTTGGCTAGCATCACTATCTTTGATTCACAGAACAGTCCACACATAAAATGATGTGTCAGGGATAGTGCCTGTGGATGCTTTGTCTCGCCATTTATGATGCAAAATTTGCTTGGTTGGCTCATGTCACATATTTAATTCATAGACCAGTTCACACATAAAATGATGCATCGAGTGTAGAACACCTTGGCTGGTTGGCTTAATAATTCATCTTGCCTTCACAAGGCCACACATTTCAAGGTAACCCCCCCACCAGATTTATGGTGATTGTTGTGATTGTTAACTATATATAGCTAATTATTAAATTCTAGTCAGTTCACCAGTTCACTGATGTCAGCGTGGATGACAGAACCAATGGGGTGGTTATCAGTCTTTGGTCAATGGTCAGTGACTTAAGACGCCTTGTGAGTGAGATGCCAATCTGCCTGCCATGCACCTATACTTTGGCCCAGACTTAGCCTCAGACCAGCCATTTCAGAGATGTCCTCCTGAGGAGATCAGAAAGTTGGTTATTTGGCTGGTCTGGGGCCAGATGTAGTCTTCAGTTTATCTTATTTAATACAGTCCGGATAATCTCCATTTGAACGATACCGCAGAAGACTGCTAATGACCTGAGGTTCAGTATGGAGCTTTGGTTTGGGGTGTATGCTGTGATTATGGCGATGTAGGTAGACTTCCTTCAAGTCTTGGTCACTTACGTTACCACAACCCTGCGCTCTGCAGACTAAAATGAGCAAGCGATGCACAATGAAAATGTCAAAAGGACTGACACATTGAACCAGAAGCTCTTACATACCAGTCTTTTTGTGCTATTAATGTAGCGCATAAGAGGGCCAGTGGCTTTGTCAGCTGTGAGGATGTATGTGATGGAGTTGGCTTTGCGATGTAGGGCATACGCAAATATATGTCGTTCGTGTGCATATTGTGGGCAGTTGAAGAGAAAGTGATGGATTGTTTTGTCTATTCCTGGGTAGATGGGGCAGTGTGGTGATTCTGCTATTCCTATGTGATGGAGGTGCTGGTTGAGTGGTATATGATGAGTGCGAAGTTGAGTGTATATGCTAGTTTGATGTCTGGGAAGGGTGGATACAAGTTTTACGAATCTGTTTGATGGCATGCTGAGATCTATAGCTGCTGTCCTTGCGTATTGTGGTGATTTCTTCCATGAGTCTGACCAGCACTTGTTCAGCTCAGCTTGGTGCCATTGTGAGCCCATTCAGTCACATAGTCTGTATTATACAGGCAGCCAAGGTTGAAAATATGCTGTTCCACACAGGCCAGCCAACGTCAGCCGATTGAATGTTTTTCCCTGTGCATAATGGTTGGCCAGCGGGCTCACTGAGAGACGATTTAAACAGCTAGGCCCATAGGTGGTGATGCTTGATATGAACATGTCAGCTGATGGAGGAGTGTCTGATGTTGTCAGCTGGGCCCATGTAGAATATATTGCTTGTCTCTATCGGTCGGCCCATGGAGAATACGTTGCCAGTGCATATCGGTCGGCCAATGGTGGGTGTGACAACATCATGTGGGCTGATGGGAATGAATGCCTGATGCTATCAGGTGGGCTGATGGGAATGAATGCCTGATGCTATCAGGTGGGCTGATATGAATGAATGGCCAATGCTATCAGGTGGGCTGATGGGAATGAATGCCTGATGCTATCATGTGGGCTGATATGAATGAATGGCCGATGCTATCAGGTGGGCCGATGAGAATGAATGCCTGATGCTATCATATGGGCTGATGGGAATGAATGGCCAATGGGATCAGGTGGGCCGATGGGAATGAATGCCTGATGCTATCAGGTGGGCTGATGAGAATGAATGGCCAATGCTATCAGGTGGGCCAATATGAAAGGGATCCATGATGCCGTCAGGTGGGCCTATGGAATGTGTTGTCTGTACATATTGGCCAGCCAATGGTATTTACCTGTGTGTATTAGTCAGCCATAGGTGAATGTCAAGCCATTGTGTGGGCCCACAGGAAGGAACATCCGCTTCCATCAGGCAGGCCAATAGAACATGTTACCTGTATGGATTGGATAGCCAATGGCATGTGTGGTATTGGGTGGGCCCATGAAGAAGCAACAGTCAACATTATCAGGTAGGCCCATAGAGCATGGATTGACCTGTGCATATTGGTTGGCCAATGATGGGTGTGAAGCCATCATATGGGCCTGTGGGTAGGAATCCCCAATGGTATCAGGCGGGCCCATGGAACATTGGTGGCTGTGGGCATTGGCCAACAGATGGAGCAAATGATGTTGGGCAGGCCTATGAACAAGCGATGTTTGATTCTATCAGGTGGGCCAATGCGGGATATGGTTCCAGTGTGCATCAGTTGGCAAATGTCATACAATTGTGAATGGTCTCACCTCGGCCATTGGCTTCCTTGGTTGCTATTGGTTGATTGGTGAGGGTACAACAAATCTGCTGGTGTGCAGAAGTATGTTGGGTCTTGCTGCCTGCTGCTATGCTAGAGACAAGCACATTCGACCCTAAAGGGTTTCTGACTAGGCTAAGGACTCCAAGAGAGAGAGTGTGTCGAAAATTGGCATTACAAGTCACTCCAGGTGATAGTAAGGGTAAAGACTAACTAACTTATGTAAACAGTAAAAATGCGAACACAAGCCAAAGAAATAGGGGTAATGTGAGCTCAGCCAAGGAATGATCACTACACCGGTCACCAGGCAAAATGACTTCAGGCATTCAACAAACATCATGTATTCAAATGAATCTGCAACTGTATAATTGATCCATCAAAACAGCCAGAGTAACCGTAATGTGCTCTGAGATACCACGATGCAGACATCTAAGCTGAAACTGAGACATCCCAATCTACATCCATGTATTTCACATATTGTGGCCGAGGTGTCCCCACAAAATTATGAAGGCTATTGCGCATGAACCATGTCCACACAATCCAATCACCAGTGAATGTGACTCCATGCCTGACAATGTGTCTGGAACAGCCAACCATGGCACCAGAGTTATATTGCAACTGAATACTGAGGTTGGACAGTGTCATGAGCCCATCACAATAATGGCCAACACTGGTCATGACATCGAACCCTTTGGGAGCAGATCTTGGATCTCGGTGAAGAGGGCATTGCCTGTTACAGATGACAGCTGTGCAGTTTTTTTTTTTTTTTTTAATTCCAGTTTTTTGTCTTTGAGAGTAATACTCTATGTAAGACAGTACGTTCTAGTCCAGGGACCCGATGTCCTGCTGCACCTCTAGATTCATGAATGCCCCGATGTAGGACTTGCCTCCATCGGTCTGGCCGTTCCCGCCGCGCGTTTTAGACATGCAATCTAGCAAAGGAGAGGTGACTTTTAAGGTACGCGCGTTTAAGTAATGCTGAGCAGGGGGAGATATTCTGAACGCGTACTTGGTCGCATAGTGCGACTAGTATAGGAATGGTTAAGGGGTGCAAAAGTATGAGGAGGGACTGTGATATTGACGACGGGTTTTTGAGATTCCTTTCCAATTTTGACTGAGGGCCTTTAGAGCGATGATTCTATATAGGCAAGTGATGGTTTATTAGGTGGTGGTTGGTTGGATATGTGATTGTAAGATCAATTAGTTTTTTAGAAGTTGTGAGATTTGAATTATTTGTGGATGGGGGTAGTTGAAATTGTGGCGCGATAGGACGTGGCGATGTGTGCTTTTTCATGCGGTATTGATTCTTCGGTGGGGTGAAGTGTGGAGGCGTTTATCAATTTGATCGTGCTGGAGTCATAGAAACTTCACCGAATGTGGTTTTCAATCTGCCTGTTGCATTAATGAAACAGATGAGATGTGGGATAGCATCGTGGTCTGTTAGGAGATATGGGAGGGATGAGGCTTTACGGCCGAGCGCTTGGGATAGGATGTGGCATTCTAAGCAATATTGAGGGCATGCAAACAGGAAGTGATGCACGGTCTCTTCCGTTTGTGGGCAATGAGGGCAGAAAGGAGGAGATTTGTTAATGCGGTGGAGGTACTTGTTGAATGGTGCGTGTTGCGTGCGTAAGCACATCAATAATCCGGTTAGGCGTTTTGGGAGAGATTTCGTTAGTTTGATAAATGAGCGTTGTAGGATGTTAGGATCGATACTGTGCGTGCGGGCATAGCGTGGTGATTTTCCCAGATTCTTGTCCAATGAGATTGGGTGTTCTGATGGTGGGCCTGCTTGAGGGCAGAAATGCTAAGAGGGAGTGATTCTAGGCAGAGGTAATGGGGGGTAGTTGGTCGAGTGGGCTGTTGTTATGTCGTCCGTCTGCTGCACGTTTCGCTTCCTTGTCGGCCTCAGCTGTGCATGTTGAACACTGAGGCCCAAAGTTGCAGACAAGTATATATGTCACTGAGGGTTGTTTTTGATGGCCCATTGAGCGAGTTTCATCTGTGTGGTGACTGAGGCCCAATACAACTCCAGATGCATCACCCGAAGAGCCGCCAAGGCCAGAAGCACAAGTGCTGCATGGATATTATTACCATCAGACCACCTTCCCCCTTCAGTGTAGCCGACACCTTGGTGGCAAACCCACCAGAGGGTGGAAAACTATGAGGCTGTGAAACTGCTGAGTGAACACCAGTATTGCAGTGGAAGAAGCAGATCATACCTTGCGGCCTTGCTAGAACCAGCAAGGAGCTATATTGATGCATCCTGGGGTTAGTGGGCGGCAGGTCGCTCATATGGAAATATCCAGAGAATGTTCTCCACTTGGTCTGTTGTCCACTGGTCATGCTTTTCTTCAGGAGATAGCCCATGCCAACCGTGGCTTCTTCCATCTTGGCCTGTTTGATTGGTGTAAATGTTGGCCCATAAGCGACAATACATAGTCTTACTCGAATCCATGGGCTAATGGCATCTGGAAGGTACCATAAGATGATACAGCCTCTGGAATCCATGAGCACCAAGGGCTTGTCCAAAAATTGTTCGGAACCATAAGGAAATTTGTGGAGAAGAGCCTCTTCATGTTTTGTTATCCTCCCGGTGGAGCGTTTGTTGAGGGCTTCATTGTAGTGAATCATATCAAAATCTAGCTGAACTGCGACATGTTAGCAAACCCCCGACCGAATGGGAGGAATGACCAACTTAGGTTTGCATAGGCATCGGTGAGAACTTGGGCTAACTGCCGACAAAGCAAGCATGGTCAGTACATCCAGTGCCAGCAGAGGTGACACCAACTGTTGCCACATCAGGGAACCGACGCCAAAAAGATAAAGATTGAGAAAACATTATCTAAAGTAAAATTTGTATAAAATCTGTCATAATTGTACTCCAAATGAGAAGCTTTAAATACCCTGGACTAAGTTGGATAGAACCTGCCAAAAGCACAATCGTGACAGATTGTCTGCAATTACTTGTCATTTATCACCATACCAGCAAATGTTTGCAAACACTTATCAGCCGCAACAAAGTTTTGTAAGACTGGGTTGTTGTAGACACAAGCTGCCAGGGCACCAAATTCTTAATCTTGTGCACTCATTTTATAAATAAAATCCAATTTTTTTTCATTAAACAAGGGATATACACATGTAATACAACAAAGGAGAGCAACAAGGAGATAAGAAAAAGCAGGTGGGAGAGAAATAACACAAGGTAGGTGACTTGACTCAGGAAGGGAGTACAACTTACAAGAGCCAGGGAGAGACCATAAGGAAGAGCTAGGAAGGGACCATGAGGAAGGGCCAAGGAGGGACCACAAGAAAGGGCCAAGGAGGGGCCACAAGGAAGGGCCAAGGAGGGACCACAATGAAGAACCAGAGAGGGACTACCATGAAGGACCAGGGAGGGACCAAGAGAAAGGGCTGGGGAGGAACCATGAGGAAAGGCCAGGGAGGGACCACCACAAAGGGCCAGAGAGGGTGCCACCATAGAGGCCAGGAAAGAGCACAATTTGATGTGCACTGTGGGTAAGATGGCGGACAGCAGATGCTGAGCTCAAGAGGGTGGTGGTAGTAGCAATGAAACAAAGTTGAAGGAACTTGCGTGAAAATTTTCAAACAGCTTACCTAAGTGTCCTGTAAGCTTGAGCACTTCTGGATGACTGACAATGAGTTATGCAAGCAGTGGGATTAACTAGTTACTGGTGACCATTTGCTCGAGCAACTGATAGTACACTTACAATTTGTTGCATATCTTCATCAAGATTGTAGTTTCTTACAATATTTTATCCTTCAGCACCAATTTGCTCATGCTATTATTTCACTTTGCCTAGCTTTGTCTTTGCATATAATCTGGTGGATATTTGATCTGAACTTGCCATCTACAAAAACCACGTTCTTGCTGATTCCCTGATGCAGCCACTGACAAGACAGAGGTGTAACTCTTCTGCCCTTCTGATAACTTTTCTATGATTTGCAAAAGTTCCCTCCACTGCACCCACCCAAAGGATTGCATCTTTTCATGTGATCCCATAGAGGTAGCCATTGTTGTACTGTCTATATCAAGGCCTAGTGCATCACAAACCTTCTGTACCACAAGGTAGCGAGCATATGCAGTGTAAGCTGATCCAAACATAGGCTGGGCAAGCAGTGAGCACTCCGATGTTTGGCTGGGAAGGTTGCCACTGAGATAACCAAAAGGATCCTTCAAGTACCATGATCATTTAGTCAGTACCGAAACCATCAATAACAAGAGCCTGGGCACATTACTATTGATTCAGAACCATCATGCCAGTACTCCAATGACACTCGCAAGGATGCATACCACACCTCCTCTCCAAATTAAATAGAAGTGGAATTCAAGGCTGTCTTCACTGAAAACATGGATTCCACTAAGCAGTCAATATTGCTCCAGTTCATCTCAGAGTATACCAGCCTAAATGTCAGCAGTATAGATAAAAACACATAAGAGAACTCATTGAAAATTCAAATACAAATGCAAGAAGGTAAGCCTGTGAATAAGCTAAAACAAGACTGTAGCTTCAAGTTCCTATAAGTCATAGTCAAAAGTGAAGATGAATTTGTTCAGTTTGTTACACTTTGGTCTTGACTTAGTCTACCACATTGCCACTTCAGGATAAGACCTTGCTCACTGGGATTCACAGTGATTGATGTAAAGCTGAATCCTTAGCCAAAACCATAATACATTTTCAAAGTCATTTATTTTTGTCCAATATGGTCCCCCATAGAGTTCATACTATCATATTAGACTATTGTATTAGACTATTGAGTTACTAGACTACTAGTAGTCTTAGTCTTGTAAGCACTGTCAAAGCTTGTGGCCTTGTGGTAGCCTTGTGGTGACCTTGTGGCATGTTTGTGAGGCCTGTGAGGCCTGTGGCAAAAATCATTGCTGATGAGAATTGAAGTCAGATGTGTTAGTGTATAAGGTTCATCCACTTGGCATAATAGAATTTGTGCAAGGTACTGCTCTGTGGTTTTTCGGTCTGTGACAGTACTGGGGAGTGTGTTTATCTCTGCCTGGGTGGCAGGCTTGTTGGAGCCTCTGGTGCTTGGAGCATTGATGGGAGAAGTCATCTTTCGAGTTGTTGACATGGTTTCTGAGAGTTTCTAAGAAGTTAGTATCCAGAGGTGTTTTTGCAGGTTTTTAAAGTGTTTTCTGATTGTTCTATAGACAGGTAAGGACACCTTTGGGCATCACTGGCACCGTTGGGTGCAGTGTACTGGAGAGGTGTCCGGGTCCTGTTCTGGGGTGCCGCTTAGTGGGGAACTAAGAGGCAATAAAAAAAGTCAAAGTTATGAACAGTGGGCAAGTCTGCACAGACTCTTTGGGAAGACTTCAGACGAATGAAGATAGTCGTGACGGGGCCTAGACTTCAAAATCAGTCGGGAAAAAATGTCATCTGCATGGCACGACGTTCACTAAAACAAACATGGGGTTCCTACTAAGTAGTAACTTAGCGAGAGCGGTGATGAAACAAGTGATTGGATTGTGCCGGCATATTTCTCTTTATAAGAACCTTCCGGAAAACTAAATAACATAAATAAGCACCACGACGAAATTTGGAACGTTAATAAGTGTCACGACAAAACTCGGGACACCCGTGCTACACGCTGCTGCTAGTCGACGCATACACGCACTGCCGGAAAGCAATCGAAGTCACGGCAGTTGCTGTGTCGGAGTCGGCCACAAGCTTGGCGTGATATTCTCGAATGCCAAGGATCAGGCGTGGTCCCAGCACAAACGTCTCGACAACGAGAAGAAAACCAGCAAAAATCTGAGGAGATGCGTCCTATAGAAATGATGAACCGTGGTCGCATGCGGAGGTCAGCGAGAGATAGGCATACCTCTAAGGTCGATGAAAGAAGAAGAAAAGCGCAAAGCTAGAAAAAACAAGAAAGCTAGCGGGCGGGGACTTCAGCGGAAAAGGAGAACCACATTTACATTATGAGCTCACCTCGCAAAGTACAGTACGTGAAATTTTATTAACACCGTGAAATAGTCCCGAATAATCCCTCCTGCCGATTGTCGTCGCAGTTCACGGAAGTGCTTCACAGCAATCCAGATCGCGAGACACAGTGCGAGGACCTCCCATACCATGCCGATTATCCAAGCGATGGCACCCAGAAGTGGGGTATCTCCCTCATACTTAATACTGCATTGATATGTGCCGGAGAGAATGAGCTCCTCTGGTATTCGCCAATGAGCGTGGTGCTCTTAAGGACTCATCCATAATTAAGCTTACCCCCTGAAATTCTCTTCATTTCCACAAAGGTGATTACTCCACTGGAGATATTGACAGCCAGGAAAGCGACGACGAGAAATATCAGCATCTTTCTGGATCGCTGATACATGGCATTTAACCGAATGACCATGATGACTTGCATGATGTTTTAGTCAAGTCGATATCACTGAGGTATTGCAGCTGTGTAACTCACTGCCCAGTAGTTCACTTATGACGACAGCGATCCAATATTGTGCAACGTATGTCATGTGGCCTGAGGAATCCATTGAGTGATCAGCCTCGGAGGTTCGCAGACTCGAAACAAACTTACACCTGTGGACGTTGTATTGAATCAACAAGCTAGTCAAGAATATCACTCACCCCTACATGGGAGAGCAATCAATTGGATGGCAACGGCGGGCATCGGTGCAGAATACTCACTACATCAGTCAGCGAGATTGTCGGGACATCGCCTGTATGCGGCTGGTCAGAAGACACAAACACAGTGAATGTCAGGAGACATACATATCATGTTGGCGCTGATTGTTAGAGATGGCTGATTAGCACAACGCTAACTGCATGGAGTTCCAAACATACACGGCACATATTATTCCAAGATAGCGCACCTATGATATTGTCAAGTCAGTACAACATGCCGATCAGGCTTATAACACGAGTTACATACACTCAGATAAAGAACGGTTATGAGGGACCACCGTCGCCTCTGCGAGGAATTAACTGTTTTGGATGTTGTTCTTGGTATGATGTGGGACACTGCTCACCCAGATCAGTTCCACCTATAAAACCATTCTTAGCAAGATGACGATGCGGTGATGGCATTAACCTACCTCTTGTTCGAATGTGAGAACTGGAAATACCATAAGGACATCAGCGGCTCATTAATACTGTCTTGCTTACCCCACTCATAGATTAGTGCAGCACAGGCGGAAACTGCGAAACAGCAGGCAAGGTTAGATCGACACATGATGGTCATGATGCGACAGGTTCTCCACGAACCTGCAAAATAGCTGCCGATACGATAGGCATTGATGGACGACCACCAAATAGGATCATTCGAGACTAAGGGTCATAGTACGGATGAAGGATGTGAGCGAGCGGTGAACTTGGTGGATGTATAGGGAGGTAGACGACTCACCTCTTATCTCCGTCCTTGTCATCAGCATCCGTCGCCTGATGTGCACCTTCTCGCCGACGGATGCCATAAGGATGCTAAAAATGGTAAGGGTAAAACCTAATGCAAAACGTACTACACTCAATCTGCATGAGATGTGATGTATGAACCTTGACATGCTTCACAGTCTCTTAGATGCATGATCCCTGTTTCATGATGCGTGATTGAGAAAATATGACGGAAGGCACCACGGTATTAGGCGCAAACAATCAAGCAGGCCATTCGAGCAACAAATGCGTTCCACTCCCAGCCGGGACACTACCTCGTCGACCGCTTGCGCAGGCTCATCCTAGAAGATGACTGAAGGAAATTGAAGCTCGTGTCTGAATGTGAATTCTGGAGAGTATTTGCTAGCGGCGTCAACAAGGACAGGCCTTAAGAATATCAGCCACGTGACCAAAAATCTTGATGCACACATACGTCGCAAATAGCAGTGACTCTACATGCTCACTCGAGGAGTGAATCCAAGAACGCGCTGTGGGTTGGGAAATCAGCTGTGGAAGTTCGGCGGCGCGGTAGCTGGCGCAGATGGGTGGTTAGGCGGGTGCAACAGGATGATTGGGTAGTGTCAGGACGTCAGTGTGGGATTGGTTGGTGGTGTGTGATTGATTGAAGGTACGATAATGATATCAGAGTTATGTCTTGCATTTGTTATGAATATCGCGCTGTACTCCGCGTACGTCGGCTGAAATGAAACATCGTTTGGGTCTAGTCCAAATTTTGTTGAAACTTGACAGTAAAGTCGAGTACCTCAAGTGTTTCATTACATAATCAACTAAGCTGTTCCACGTACCAACTGAGAGTAAGAGATGCGGTGTACAAGCGCGCATCAGAACTTGGAGTCCTTGTTAAACCCAAGAGCGGCGAGGGCGAATACGAAGGATGGTGTTGGCCTGGCTCATCCTCCTGGATCGACTTTTTCCACCCTGGTTCATGGGACTTTTGGATCTCTCTTTTCAAGACGAAGAGTGTCGATGGTCAGTGGAGCTGGACGGAGAGCACGGATAATGTGGGTATTTGGAACGACATGAACGAGGTACGTCTTCCTTATTTGCAGCGTAGTCTATTAGTCCTCATCACCGTTCTCTAGCCGTCTGTGTTTAACGGACCGGAGATCACGATGCCGAAAGATAACGTCCATTACGGCGGTTGGGAACATAGAGACGTTCATAATATCAACGGAATGCTATTTGTACGTGGTCACGCTTTGCTGGCTTCTGCCCACTGATGCTGGCACAGGCGAACCACACATACCAAGCAGCAGCAGCCCGTACTGACCCCCCTCGTCGCCCATTCGTCCTCACCCGCGCCTTCTACGCCGGCTCTCAACGTTTCGGGCGCAATGTGGACGGGCGACAACCTCGGCACATGGGAACACATGGCAGTCGATATCAAAATGGTCCTCGCCAATGGAGTAGGAGGAATGCCTTTCGCTGGATGTACGTCCCCCTCTCACACAGCCCCAAATCTCATGACTTGACATCTACTGGTTTATAGCTGACGTCGGCGGGTTCTTCGGAAACCCTGAACCAGAGATGCTCGTACGGTGGTATGTAGTCGGTGCGACTCATGGCATGAGTCGAAATTGAATGAAAGCATGAAGAAGCGAACTCAGTATCTCCCAAGGCAACATCAATTTCCGTCCGTCCATCAGGAGATTCAGAGACGCGAAATAGGATGGCGGATGGGTGGCATATGTCTCTGTGGGGTATGAATGGGTGTGTGCTCGCATACATACAGACGTCATCTGATCCAGGAGGAGGACCGCGTTGTTGATGTTTGTTTACGCGTTACCATCATTTGCTTCGCTTGAGCAAGAGCCTTGCTTTGCCATGAACAAGCAATTGACAAATGGGCCAATAGTCGTCCTCTGTGCATATCTAGCAACCTGCTGGATTTACAAAGCGGACGAGTATTGTGTTTAGTGGTCTCTAAGGCTAGTCAGATACACACCTGGGGTTCACTGACAACTTGTCTAGCCTAAGTCTACCGTACCCCCACACGTGAGCCTGCACATCCCCCCTGGTCTCCTCCCGTCCTTTGCAGATGTTTCGATCCCATCAATATTTACTGCCAGACTCTGCAGACGAACACACCCTGAGTCACTGCTTGTGTCGATGTCTCCATCATGGAAGAACAAATCCTTCGCTCGTCTTCATACATGAACGTCAAGCGCCCACCATTCCCTAAGAAGTGTATAAATGTTCAAGAAGGGCAGTTCAGTTCAAAGGTGTCGCATCACTATTTAAATTCATGGATGCTTTCACTCGTATTTGCAATTATACGACAGAGTGGCAATTTTTTTAACGCATCGGAGTCTTCACCAGCTCCATCAGTTCTATCCCCTTCCTTCTTCATTGGGCTTTGAAGAACTCCCTGCGATCGGACAAACGACGTGCTAACTATCTAACTTCAGGCTTGCTTGTTCCCAGTCAGGTTTCTGGCACAGGGGACGCGCCCTCGCGAGTCGCCGCTCGCGGACATGTGTTGATCCTCGAGTTCGCGTCTCGTTGACGCAAGAAACTCTCATCTGTTGGCAGCGAGCTTCCCTCGAGCTCGAGTGTTGCTGATCGGAGACATTGACAGGATGTGAGTGTATTTATCATCGTTCACGTTCGAGTCTTGCTCACAACAAAAGACATTACTGATCTATTCACAGTTTGTGAGGTTGTTGTTCCTCTGCGTTGTTCCTCTGTCGAGCTCGACCTTTGCTGGCCAAAGTCATTGTACTTCCCTTCGCAGCGATGCACAGTTGAACTCGAGTCTCGTTGACCGACGAAATTCATTGATCCTCCTTCGGATCTGAGGCTTGCCACCGAAACGATTGCTGACAGCAACTATGGCACTTAGACCAATCACTCATTTTTTATCGCGCGAAATCTTAACTCTACTGTCATCACACGCTTGATGATGTGACCAGAGGTGAGATGGACTACCCATGGCCCCCTTACAGAAAAGCTAACTGTCATCCTGACTAGTCCGACAACGGTCAGCCCTCTTTGACAGGCCGTATCTCCAAGGACATCGCCCTCTGCAGACAAAAGCAGGTCCGGGATGCGAGAACGGAATTTGACTTGCGTCAAGTTCATATACATGAACGAAGATTCAGAAATTGTTCATTTGCTTCTCTGAAAGAGGCATCACAATCTTACTCCCGCTTTCAACTCCCTCTTTTACTCGTCTAGATCGACCACTTTTCATGCATAACTGCATGCTTTGTCCAGCTCTCCGGTGGGACCTCAAGTCCTGGTGTCTGCAGAAACGGTGCCAAGATTTCCTTTCGGCAGGTAAACTCGAAGAGGCTCTCGAATCACACCGATCCATGACGGACGCCATTAATGAAACTGCGAAGGCCAGCTGCCCCAGTTCAACTTGGTCCATTGGCAAGTTTTCAGTAACGTTACCTCATACTACAATCCTCACTCCCATTTCATTCAGCGTTCAAGCAAGAATGTAGTGCACTCGATGCTCCGCCCCATAACTGTGCACTTTGCACATGTACTCCCTTCCTCATCCTTTTCGCTACTGACGGCCATCCAGATAGAGAACTCTGGTCAGGATTAATATGACTACCTGCAAGATACAGAACCTGATTTCTTCCGGGGAATGCATGATGTGCGCGCAACAGCATATGCGTCGTTTCTCAGGCTCACTCATATCGTTCGTTACTGCATCCTCAAACTTCCTCTCTGCCACCGCTCCCACGACCTTCAGAGCTCTACGGCACCTATTAACCGGCGGCCCGACCAGCTAACCACACCGTATATATACGCGCAGGCCGCCTACGCGTTGCGCAACAGTACGATGCTGCCGTTGAACGCTGGGTTGCATGCTTAAACTACTCAATAACGGTGTAGTGGATGAAAGCGTTTCTTATTATTATCCCCAACTCTGGTGCTGACCCATGCTATCCAAAAGTGCCGCGGCAAGAGCCACCAAACAAGAAAGTATCAGTCGATGGTAGCAAAACCGGCACGGCTCGCCGCCAATTGCAACGACGACTGATATCCCTCGCGACACATTTTTATCTGGTGCGCTGGCCAGGTCGCTATGCTCAAAGCGGAAGGAAGCTTGCGTTCGGATGGTGAGCATTTATTAACGACTTTTGCCACTGGTGGTTATGCGTATATGCCCTTCCTCGCGTGCACTAGCTATACCCTCTCACTCCCGTTTGTGTATGCTTTTATGCTCTTCGTGATGTATATGGTACTGCTAACCCCAGAAACTTGACTGGCAAACTCTAGCATCGCTTGGTCTCATCATTGTAGATTACCTCCCCGTCCCCAATTTTAACACTCTGAGCAATTCAACTAGCAATTCTTGCATACCCTAGGCTAGGGACGATCTCACCATGGCCGCCGTGTAAACCATCCGAAAGCTTTGCTAATGTAGGCACAGCATCGATTAACTCAGCTAGAAAGAGTGTAGCTCTCAGACACCTTGAGAAGCTTGAAGACTCCCTTAAAAATATAATGGCATCGGTCTGGAGATCCATTGTTACGAGATTCGGGCAAAACAAACATCTCATATATGCATTGTGCATTCCCAGAAGCCGGCCCCACTCCCCCACGCAAGGTGAAACGTCGTTCCTCGTGTCCCCGAGATCTGAAGTTGATTGCGAGAGGAACTCGTCGTAAATCATTAGACGTTCTTCTCTGACCTGGTGGACACAGAGCAGAACTCCGCGCATAAGACAAGGGGCAATGATCGCATCTACATTTCCTTCGGTGAGGGCAGCGGTATATTAAAATAACCCATACATACGAAACATTATTCAAGCCTGCCATCCACTGATAGATGACCTTCGCGACACTGATTGGCCGTAAGCACTATCAGCCCGATTCGAGAACGAAGAACTTCATAAGTACCAACTGCACTATCGCAATGGGATAGTAAAAGGGGTTCCATTTTGGAAGTTGTGGAGATACACATCGGCCGATGTGCAGAGGCACGGTGTTATGCCTGTGTGATGCCGTCGAGGGGCCTAGACGCGTATGGCAACTGTATTTTTGCTGCAGCCTTAATGGAGGCGAACCCTCAGGCCCTGGGCGTCTATGGGAACACGAGGCAAGTTAATACAGTGAAGCGGCGTAAAACGCACAATACACACACCTCTTCTGCTGAGAGCAAGACACCCACAATCCCTCCGCCCAAGTCCCCCTCGACTGTGTTCAGCACTATCAACCTCCAGCAAAATGTCACAGCTTATTCCAAGCATCACACCCGTTCGAGAGTTTAAAGATCATGAGGACGCCATACGCGCTGTAGCAGTTTTCCCCAATAGACGACGAATGGTTACAGGCTCACGGGACAAGACGATTCGTCTGTGGGACTTGGAGACAGGTGAAGTGTTGAAGAAGATGAAGGGGCATCGCAGTCGGGTGCTTGCATTGGCCGTATCACGAGATGGGCAGATGATAGCAAGCAGTGATGCTAACGGAGAGGTCATCGCCTGGCACGGAGAAACTGGGGAACCACTCACCCAACCCATCAAAGCTCACTCCTGTCATATCTTATCACTGGACTTTTCTCCCGATGGAACAGTGCTGGCCACAGGTTCAGCAGACGAAACGATGAAGCTGTGGAACACGAAATCATGGCGGTTGCAAGGAAATCCTTGTCATGCAGACTCGGAAGTCAATTGGGTTCGGTATTCGCCGTCTGGGGAACTTCTTGCCATCGCAACGGACGATGATATCCAAATTTATAATTCAGACACAAGAGAACACGTCGTAAACTTCAAGGCTCACACAGGATGCAACACCTCACTTGCGTGGACGCCTGATGGCACACGTCTTCTTTCATCAGGCGATAACAAGGATCCCAGCATACGGGAGTGGGACACATCTACTTGGAAGCAAGTCGGCGATTCCTGGACGGGTCACACTGACGATATCAACGCCATTGCCATTCATCCTGCGGGCACACTCGTCGCTTCCGCATCTTATGACAACCATGTCCGTCTCTGGTGGTTCTCAGATCAACGGACCATTGCCATCTTCAAGCACTCAGCCCAGACAACATGCATCACTTTCTCCATGGACGGCAAGCACATGTTCAGCGGGGGTAGTGATAAGATGATCTCACAGTGGGAAGTACCCAACGACACTTTGCCAGAGGATAGTCCCAAGGAACTGGAGTCAAAGGTACTTTCCCATTTTGTTCCTACCCCTTCGCGTTCTCATCAATGCCAAGGCTAGAGTCACTGATTCAAAGGCATATTTACATCTGTGACTCTGATGACACAATGTGAACATCCTTCATGCCACAGATCCTCGCCATCAACATGACCGCCCGCGATGCATACATCGCAGGGGATTTGTCTGGTGCTGAAAACTCATTCACACAAGAGATCGATGCTGATGCAAACAACTATATTTCGTATGCCAATCGATCATTCGTTATGGCGCGAAAACACGACTGGGACAACGCGCTCGATGATGCAACTAAGGTGAGATAGACTGACCCATCATCACTTCCTTACGAAAGGCTAACTTCACCGTGACGTAGTCCGTCGCCATTCAGCCTTCCTTGACAGGTTATATTTCCAAGGGCATCGCCCTATGCGGAAAAGGTCAGGTTTGCGGCGCGAGGACAGCGTTTGACATCGCATTCATGTTCACGAACGAAGATTCAAAAACCCTTCATTTCCTTCTCTTGGTTAAGGCACGTCTTGAAATTTCTATCGCATATTCCCTATTTCATTACATTTTTTCAGGCCATCACACTGTTTGGTACAGATCAACACGAGGAGGCAATGCTGCTCGTCAAAGAGCTAGCTGCAGCTTGTCCAAATAATGATACTCTTGGGTGTCGTGTCGCTGAAGTCAGTACCTTAATTATTATCGTGCAGTGACACTGATCTTTCTAAACTTCGCACATCAGGCATATCTATGTGTTCAGCTCGGAATCAATGCCTCGAATGACGGGCGGCACGACGAAGCTGCTGACCACTTCACTGCCGCTGTCAACTCCACCGCTTTCTCATCTACCGCAGCCATTGATTCTATATACAAGGACTTAGTGGTGGTACGTTCAACGTTGATCTCATTTATCCGAACATGCTTTTCATGCCGAACTCTGTCCTTCGTGCAGCTCTTTGGCTGGGACCTGAAGTCCTTGTGGGAAAGCGCACACCGGAACTGGTGTGATGGACTCCTTCGGGCAGGTAGATTCGAAGAAGCCGTGGAATCGTACCGATACACGATGGATATAATCGACGAAAATACCAAGGCCAACTGCCTTGACTGGTCGAACGGCAAGTCTGAGGTCAGTAATGTCACGCAGGCTACAATTCTGACCCGCATTTCACTCAGCCTTCAGGGAGGAATGCAGCGCTCTCTCTCTTGCCAACGGAGATGCTGCCCTCGCTAAATGCGATTACGACAGGGCTATTGACTCATACTCCGTGGCGATCGACCTGAATTCTGCAGGCGAGACTATCTTTGCAAACCGCAGCAAGGCCAGATCAGGAAAATTGTTGTGGGAGGGTGCACTTTTGGATGCGCAAAAGGTGCGAGACATATACCGTTTCGTAACTAATATTCACTTCGGCGACGCATAGGTCATTGAACTCAACCCTTCATCTCACGTTGGATACGAGCTCAAGTATGCAGCGCTTCATGGGGCACAACGCTACGATGAAGCGGTTGGGGCATTGAGGATCATGTTGTCCAAGTTGGACAATGCTACTGACACGCAAACGCGAAGTAAGCATTGAGTAACTAAGTAACGCATATGCCAAGATGCTTAGCTCTTTCCCCAGAGATTCGCGGGCAATATCGCAGTCCATCCGATGCAGAACGTGCTATTCGAAAGGTCATCGACGTTCAACTCGACACCACCCCACTGCGTCTACTGAACACCAACACTGGGTTCTTATGTAATCGAGAAGCGCGGATACACGCTTTCAAAAAGAGCATAGAGTACCAGGATCTTCTGTTATCGGCTATAAATCACCGTGACTTCGAAACGGAGCGCATCAAAGAAGTGGTGGAGACATACTTCCGTTACGTCATGCTATCGCATAGGTGGGAAGGGACGGAGCCGCTGCTGCATGACATCCAGGACAAGGCCGTGTACGAGTTGAAGGCAGCTGGGGGTTTCGTGAAGTTGCAGTCATTCTGCAAAATGGCTCGTAAGGCGGAGTATCGCTGGGCGTGGGTCGATTCGTGTTGCATCGACCAGACGAACAATGTCGAGGTACAGACATCACTCGACTCTATGTTTGCCTGGTATCGCCATTCAGCGCTCACGGCCGTTTACTTGTCGGATGTTCCGCCTTCGTCCAAGCCTGGCGCATTGGCGAAGAGCGCTTGGAACACTCGAGGATGGACCGTCCCGGAATTCCTGGCTCCCAACGTCATTCGATTCTACCAACAGGATTGGTCTCTATATCTCGATGACGACTCTCCAAACCACAAGGAGTCTCCCAAGATCATGGATGAGTTAGAGGAAGCAACGGGCATAGAAGCACGGGCCCTCGTCGCCTTCCAACCGGGGATGAGAGACGCCCGAGAGAAACTCCAGTGGGCGTCTACGCGTGTCACCACTAGGCCGGAAGACATTGCATACTCATTGTTTGGGATGTTCGGCGTCCGACTTCCTATCCATTATGGGGAAAATAAGCAGAATGCGCTCGGGCGGCTCCTGCAGGAGATCGTAGCTCAGTCGGGCGACATCACTGCCCTGGACTGGGTCGGACAACCCTCCGAGTTCAATAGTTGTCTCCCAGCCGACATCATTTCATATGAAGTCCCACCATGCAAGCTCCCATCTCTATCCGAAGATGAGATTCAGTCATCGGTCTCCTCACTGCGAGGTGCTGTGGCTTTAGAGTCAACTTCGAGACTGTATCAGACGCTCGACTACCTGAGTGCTCCCCGTTTCGCGCACCGCCGGTTACATCTGCCTTGCATTGTATTCCCTGTCACAGAAGCCAGGCGGAAGTCTGGTCGAGACCAGGAGACGTATACGTATGGGGTCAAGGCAGATGGGCTTCATGACCTGCAGATCACCACGAAACACAAGTTGATTCAGTTCTCGCGGACAAGGCCTGCTCGACAGACTTTCATGCTTGTCCATGCTTGGGATCGACGTCTCCTCGAGCATCTTAACATCGCAGAGCAGCCTGGCTTTGCAGACGATGCGGAGAGCTTGGGAGATTGGTCCGAGCCTGAATCTCCTGTAGAACAAGAGCTGGGTCATTCGGAATGTCAGACACGAGCGTTGCGATTGATGGTTCGCCTTGGACAGCCATTCGGTGCATTTTTACTAGCGCGACAGGCCAGCGGAGAATACAAGAGGATCGCGTCGGATCATGATATCATTGCGCAAGCCAAAGACGTAGCTTCTCTTCACAACACGATGGACGTCAGGACCCTCGAAATATTGTAGCTGTATGATTTTTTTTTCGAAGACCAGAGATCTCTGAGTTTTTGTTGGTACCTTGACCATAGATCTGCATACGCAGATACCGTAAAATTTCCTTCAAAGCAGACATACGTAGGAGACCAACTACTCATTTTATCACGCACTACTACTTTTCTGTCCTACACTGTTGACGCCTTTCATCTTCCCCCACAACCCCGCATTCACTCGACACCTTCTGTTCGTGATTCAGATACCTTCTTACGAGCAGCAGTACATGCACATCCAGCTATCGTGACTTGAGCGCCGATAGTATGAGGAAATATCAGTCGGATACTTACCAACAACTCAAGAATCATGAATGTCGGCAATTGCCACATTTTCTTACAGTGTCAAAGTCGAGCATAGGGTTCGGGACATTAGGGTTCTCAGTCTGGTCGACCGGCAAATTAGCAAGGTCTACTATATAAGCTCACCACCAACGGATCTCGGTCCACAGTAGGGGTTCAAACACTACACATGCTGTCCACAACTACATCAAAGCGTGAGCCAGCATCACAAGGGTGCAGTAGAAGGAGGGACGTACGACTCTATAACTCAGCCAGAATAATCGGGGGTAATCCAGTATGGAAGGCGTCTGCATGACACGCGTGTCCGGATATTTGTCGTCGGCATGTATTTCGCCATCCCCAGTTAGGTGGGGGGTGCCATTCGTATGGGACTCGTTTGTACGAGGCGCGGGTATAGGTCGAGGGTGCGCAAAGAGCGCCCACATGGAGTAAAATGCCACGTAGAAGAAGTGGTATGCGAGGAGCGAGGTCGATGGTGCGATTCTATATCGGCTGTCAGCACAAAGAAACACGCAAAACGCGACTGGGATCACGCACCCACTCAGTAATGACACTGGTCCACGCACAGATTCCCCTCCCCGTTCGAAATACTTGAAACAGCCGTCTTGTAGGACAGTTAAACACTCGCCGTCAGCTCCGAACAGATCGTACAGCGCGACACGCAGAATGTTGATCGTAGCAGACAGCCCTTTACGTTCCCACCACCATTTCTTGAGGACGGCCTTCATCTGGACCCAATCCCTGACATCATTTACTTTATGAAGATGCTGGGAGAGTATGTATACGTCTGAGAGCGCAACGGTCATACCGCCACCTGTTAGTGGATGACGCATGTTCCAGGCGTCCCCGAGGAGGATGACACCGCGTTGGTGGGACTGAGGGGCAGGTGGTAGGAATGAATTAGGCATGCGGCGGACACGATCTGAATAAAGAGCAGCGCGAATCGGCTCATGCAATTGAGAAGGGAGTGAAGGCAGAATTTGAGTGGCGATATGTTTCTGGGGAGACTTGAGCGCACGCAAAGGATGAATAGAGAAAAAGATACCTTTAAGTCAGACGACAAGGGATTTTTGACATCTACAAGCATGCGAGTATCGTGTTCTGATATTTGGTATAGCAAAACAGGTCCGTGGCCACGTACGAGTGCGACAGTGCCGTGCTGGGACATCGGTAATTGAGTATGGCGCCACAGAAATGCGACTTCGTCTGGGAGGGGCGTACAGATGGACCTTGGACAGTAGTACGGAAATTCGAGAAGCACCCGTCTGCAATTATTGTCAAGTCTGCGCGGAAAAGCTCTTTCTCTTTCCCAGTTGAACGCGTAGCCTTTACACCGACAACCGTCCCATCCTCTTGCACGGGTTCGTTCACGCTTGCTTCGATGACGTCGACGCCTTTTGCGCGCTTTGCATGTTCCCTGAGTCCCTGCACAAACAGACCATGGTGGAAACTGCGTCCTTCTCGGTTATCGGGGTATGGAACGTGAAACGATGCGACCATCTTGAACGACCGCGTATCCATGTACGGGTATTGCGTCTATGCCTTCTAGTGCAGACTGTAAGCCGAGCTTGTTGAGGAAGGCGAGGAGGTTGGAGAAGCTCGCCGACTATGCGGTCAGGTTCAGCAAGGCTCCGCTCGACTAGTTTGCAAAATTGACTGTGAAAGTCAGAGTTATGAACAGTGGGCAAGTCTGCAGACTCTTTGGGAAGACTTTAAAGTTTAGACGAATAAAGATAGTCATGACTCATGACAGGGCCCAGACTTGTCGGGAACAAATAACGACAAATGTCATCTGCATGGCATGACAATTTAGCAACAGCGGTGATGGAACAAGTGATTAGATTGTGCGGGCATATTTCTCTTTCAAATCTACTTCAGAAGGTCAAATATCTCAAATAAGTACCCTCCGGAAAACCAAATAACATAAACAAGTTCCACGACGAAACTTGGAACGTTAATAAGTGTCACGACAAAACTCGGGACACCCGTGCTACACGTTGCTGCTAGTCGACACATACACGCAATGCCGGAAAGCAATCGAAGTCACGACGGTTGCTGTGTCGGAGCCTGCCACAAGCTTGGCGTGATATTCTCGAAGGCCAAGGATCAGGCGTGGTCCCATCACAAACATCTCGACAACGAGAAGAAAACCAGCAAAAATCTGAGGAGATCCATTCTATAGAAATGATGAACCGTGGTCGCATGCGGAGGTCAGCGAGAGATAGGCATACCTCTAAGGTCGATGAAAAGAAGAAGAAAAGCGCAAAGCTAGAAAAAACAAGATAGCTAGCGGGCGGGGACTTCAGCGGAAAAGGATAACCACATTTACATTATGAGCTCACCTCGCAAAGTACACCACGTGTAATTTTATTAACACCGTGAAATAGTCCTGAATAATCCCTCTTGCCGATTGTTGTCGCAGTTCACGGAAGTGCTTCACAGCAATCCAGAGCGCGAGACACAGTGCGAGGACCTCCCATACCATGCCGATTATCCAAGCGATGGCACCCAGAAGTGGGGTATCTCCCTCATACTTAATACTGCATTGATATGTGCCGGAGAGAATGAGCTCCTCTGGTATTCGCCAATGAGCGTGGTGCTCTTAAGGGCTCATCCATAGTTAAGCTTACCCCCTGAAATTCTCCTCATTTCCACAAAGGTGATTACTCCACTGGAGATATTGATAGCCAGGAAGAAGACGACGAGAAGTATCAGCATCTTTCTGGATCGCTGATACATGGCATTTAACCGAATGACCATGATGACTTGCATGATGTTTTAGTCAAGTCGATATCACTGAGGTATTGCAGCTGTGTAACTCACTGCCCAGTAGTTCACTTACGACGACAGCGATCCAATATTGTGCAACGTATGTCATGTGGCCTGAGGAATCCATTGAGTGATCAGCCTCGGAGGTTCACAGACTCGAAACAAACTTACACCTGTGGACGTTGTATTGAATCAACAAGCTAGTCAAGAATATCACTCACCCCTACATGGGAGAGCAGTCAATTGGATGGCAACGGCGGGCATCGGTGCAGAATACTCACTACATCAGTCAGCGAGATTGTCGGGACATCGCCTGTATGCCGCTGGTCAGAAGACACAAACACAGTGAATGTCAGGAGACATACATATCATGTTGGTGCTGATTGTTAGAGATGGCTGATTAGCACAACGCTAACTGCATGGAGTTCCAAACATACACGGCACATATTATTCCAAGATAGCGCACCTATGATATTGTCAAGTCAGTACAACATGCCGATCAGGCTTATAACACGAGTTACATACACTCAGATAAAGAACGGTTATGAGGGACCACCGTCGCCTCTGCGAGGAATTAACTGTTTTGGATGTTGTTCTTGGTATGATGTGGGACACTGCTCACCCAGATCAGTTCCACCTATAAAACCATTCTTAGCAACATGACGATGCGGTGATGGCATTAACCTACCTCTTGTTCGAATGTGAGAACTGGAAATACCATAAGGATATCAGCGGCTCATTAATATTGTCTTGCTCACCCCAATCGTAGATCAGTGCAGTACAGGCGGAAACTGCGAAACAGCAGACAAGGTTAGATCGACACATGATGGTCATGATGCGACAGGTTCTCCACGAACCTGCAAAATAGCTGCCGATACGATAGGAATTGATGGATGGCCACCAACTAGGATCATTCGAGACTAGGGTCATAGTACGGATGAAGGATGCGAATGTATGGGGAAAGTGTTGTGGTAGCGCATGAAGACATGAAACATATGGGACGACTCACCTCTTAATGCATCAGCATCCGTCGCCTGATGCGCACCTTCTCGCCGACGGATGTCATAAGGATACTAAATATGGTAAGGGTAAGAACCTAATGCGATGCATGAACGTTTGAACCTTGACATGCTTCACAACCTCTTAGATGCATGAACCCTGTTTCATGATGCGTGATTGAGACGGTATTAAGCGCAAACGATCAAGCAGCCATTCGAGCGACAAATGCGTTCCACTCCCAGCCGGGACACTACCTCGTCGACCCCTTACGCAGGCTAGAAGATGACGGATGTGGTGTGTAATCGATCGGGGTTGAAGGTATGATACTTATGACAGCTATCTTCATATCAATAGACCAGAATTTGAAAGTTTCACTTAGCCGCCGAAGCACTCGATTGACTGTTCGATGGCTGCATCCTGTCACTTGTGCTATGGCATGCCGCATGTGGACATAACAACCCACTGCTGTTTGGCAGCCTCTGGTATATGTCAACGGTTTCCGTGCATGATGACGATGGTCAGCAGTCGTTGTACTAGCACTCCCCAAGCGGCTTACAAAAGTAGCTAGCATGAGCGCCTGGTGTCGCTCCAATAACAAATAAAAGATAGCTGGAATATCGCGTTGTAATTAGCAATATGTACTCCGCGTACGTCGGCTGAAATGAAACATCGTTTGGGCACCTGTGACTCCCACGTAAGTACTGTAATTAGTAGTGATAGACCGGGCCCTCCGCACCTCTAAGTAGTACCGGATATAGTGAACCAGGGCTTGGTTCAATAATTGTTCAATATATATTCCCAGGGACTTGCAGTTTCTTTGCCCAGCAGTGTGTGGTAACGGTAGCCGTGGCTATAATTAGAGATACCGCCGGGTAACAACGTCCGTTCCTGACGCCGGCAATGTCCGCCCTTCGTGCTCGCTGTGCGCAACAACGAGCACGTCGTTCTCGCTCATACCTGGGTCAATTTGCGGCGCGTTTTTTGCATTACGGAGGGCGTAGCAGGTACATAAAGAGCAGGTGGTACACGGTAAGCTTAAACTACGTATCGAAGTAGTAATGAATAAGTCCTTCCCACCCACTCCAACCAACTCATGAGTCCATGGCGATATGCAGAACGTTCTGTAGGGCTTTGGCAGCCTCCTCCATATTCATTAGTTCCTCTTTGTCATCTCAAGATCATCCGTGGACTCTGTAGCAAGCGGCTTCAAGCTGGAGGAGGAAATGAGGGTGTTGGGTGTCAGGGATGTCAGCCTTGCAGGAATGCTGGCGTGCGGTAGGCTTGTACTCTCTCCGGTGCCTCTAAGGACACACACTCCAGGGACAATGGTGCCAGAGAACCCAGGAAGTCTGGCGATGTCTTGCAAGCGTTTGATGTGACGAAAGTTGAACCTGCCTCGGGCTTGCCACCGCAAACTGATCTGATGTGCGAGAGCTGGACTAAAGGCCTCCGCTTGTTGCTGACACTCGCGAAGGTAGTGATCCTCATCATGTATATATGAGGCAAGGTGGCGCACCTCAACATTGAGTCGGGTGATCTCTTCTTTAGCACAACAGCGTTTGAAATATAAGTCAGTGGCTTGGCGAGCTGCTGGCGTTGCCCATTGCCATTGTGAGACGTCGGAACATGAGTTGCGAAGGAGGCCGAAGTCTGCAAGAAATGCATACTCCACCACCTCCTCCCATTTCAACATCCGGCGTGGAGGGGACAATGCATGCACTGCAGTGTCATAGCGGTCGAGAGCATTCCTGATTGCCGTAGAACGAGTTTGCAATGCCTTGGTGATGTGTTTGCGCATCTTATAGCCTATAAAATTTTGATTAGCAGTGGCAGTAGTGTGAAGGAAAGACTCACCCGTGCCAGACCTATTCATTTTGGTGAGCTCGAAAATCCGTGCCACAATGAGGCCTTCCAACTGGTCAAGCGAGCGCTGGTATTTTCGGTTGGCAACAAGACGTCCTGCGTTTTGCCAGTTGGCGTCTTTGGGTGTCCAGCGATGCAAGATCCCGAGTTTTCGTTCAAGCTCTTGCACGACTCCCAAGTCCTTCTCAAAATTCTCCAGGGCATGCCTTCTGGTCGTCTCAAGCCGTCTTGTCACACTCTCATCAGATGCCAAGCTATGGGCATTTGAAGGTGTGGACATAGCCCACAGTGAGCTGGCAGTATCCAGTTCATTCCTGTAAAATTACGAGTGAGTCAGTGGCTTAGTGCGGAATCCAAGAAGCTTACTTGCTGGTGCTCAGATTGACCAACTTCTGCCAATACTCCATCTGCAATGTCTCGAGCTCGGGCTTGGTGCAAAGACCCTGGAGGTAAACTTTCTCCTCTTTCAACCACTCATCGAAAGTAGATTCCTCAGTAACGTTGATATCTTGCATGAGCTTTGGTAGCATTATTTGGCTGTCGCAAATGATATCGAGGGCTTGCTTGTAGTTATGGTACAGAAAATTTGCTGTGAGACTAGTTAGAACACACTCCGGTACGATTGAGAGTGAAATACGTACATAAATTCGCGTACACCTCATAGTCATCATTGTGTTCAAAATAATTTGTAATACCTTGCTGACGGTGGAAGATGCTGGCATAGCGCATTGTCGACGCTAATGCATTTGACTTCGAGAAGGTACGTTCGCATGTCTCCAAGTCTTCGAGCCCTAGACCAGAAACATATGTTGTGAGGTGGTCGAGCTGACAAAGCCGTTTGTGAGCGTGCCTGTGAAAAGCACCGACCAGCAATGTGTAGTTGAGGGATCGTGCACAGGTACCCAATGAACTGTTGTCGAGTGTTGTCTTGAATTGACATCCAATGTTGCATCCACCACCGAGGTCGCTACCAAATGTGTCGAGAAGCTTCGAAACCACAGCAAGTGGATATTTTGCCCTGACATAAGAGATGATTGAAGCCGTTAGTTAATGATTGAACATCGGAGAAGATGCAACTCACAATTCCCCGCTCTGTACCATATCAGCCATCACCAGACTAAAGCCATGGCGGCAGACAGCAATAAATATACCTGTTTCATCATACACTCCCCACATCCGTTTAGTCTTTTCGTCATCCATGTTTTTCCATCGCCTTGCACACGGATTCTCCTGATGTTACAACATAAGCATTGAATGAAAAAAAGTACTCCACGTGGCATGCACTGTGTCATCGGTGCCTATAGTAGTGTTTGCCTCTTCTTGACGACCATTTCCCCAACTGTTGACATAGTCGCGAGGGAGATATCGGTCACCTCGGACTTGTTGCATTGTGGGGAGTTCAGATGACTGAGTGTCCTCGTCATCTACACCAAGTGTTTGCCGAAGAATGCGCTTCAACAAGTCGTTGCCATCCATGGCGTACAGGAGCTTGAATGTGAGTTGTTCTTCATCCGCCAATGTATAAGTGCATGATGGACATGCATGCTTGAGGCGCCAATCAGGCGTGTTGCAATTAAGGACTTCAGCCATGAGTGCATCAACACTTGAGTGGACCTGTAGATATAGATCAAACGCTATGGTCAGTTGACGTGAGAGGTAGTGACGATATTCAACCTTAAGTCTTGTCAATAATTAGTGAGACAGAGGGCCAAAAACGTACCGCGTGCAAATCACAAAGAGTCTTGGCAAATGCTTGCATCGAGAAATGCGGGTCACGTAGATGTGCGATTTGGTAGAACTCAAGGGCATCCACTGTCACAGCAACAGATGGAGAGATCGGAGAACAAGGGATTACACCCTGACGAACAAGGGCAGAAGCGATAAAGGAGTCAGTGGCTTTGAGGGTGAGAGTTACCTTCTCAGCGCCTATCACAATGCTGTGAGGTGCTCACAGCTGACAAAACAAATGAGCGACTCACAAAATAAATCAACGATAGTCGCAGTCCATGATCCTGAGTCTGCTCCTACCTCAGTGAGAGCATCCTTTGCCATTTGATGGAAAAAGCCAGGTCTTGTCCCACTTTGAACACGCTGCAAACTCCATTCAAGGTAAGCTTCCGTAATTGCCGGAAGCTGGGCATCAAATGCATCTATATGGCGTTGGACTCAATCACGGCGTGTGTGATGATCATTTCGTCGTGGACCATGGCCCTTGGGTGTGGTCCTGCATGGTTGCAGCCAAGGTAAGTTCAAGAAGGAACATAGAATAATGGACTCACCCTTTCCAGAAGTCGCCCATTATCTCCTGAGCAAGGTCTTCCAACTCTCTCCCGCTGTGACTGATTTCGAGTTGCTGATCTCCGCGCAAGATCTCGTTGAAATCCGATGAAAAGTCCATACTTGTGTCATCGTCGGCACCATCATGACGTTCAACCAAGGCTTGTAATGCCTGGCGTTGTTCTAAAGTCATTGCTAGTAAAAGGTTGTGAGTTTTTCAAGAATTCCAAGAATTCAAATTGCTCACCTTCCAGACGTTCGATCTTGTGAGCCTGCACATGAGCAGCACATTGCGAGAGGGCTTTAGGACCTGCAAGAGTGTTAGTTGCCAACCGACGACCATTCTGATTGCGTGTTGAACCCAGCTGCTGGACCTTTTGGCTGGATAGTCCAGTCCAATTGTGCAGTCTTGAAGATCTTGGGGCCATCAATGTCTTCGGTCTTGACCAATCAACAATGTTTGTGTAGACAATGTCACGGTAAGTCTTTACTCACGTGACATATGATAGAACACTTGTTACGCATTTGCCAGTGACTTCTTCACTCAAAGACATGAGGTCCCGCTATTCAACAGCGACCTCTACTAAGTCTTCCCGCTCCACGGCAAGCAATAATATCAGTAGTGGTGGACTTGAAGATTTTCTGAGTGCAATGAAGATTTCAGGTTCGTTTTGTTTGTTCACTTCACAGTATCCGAGTCTTGCTGTATCTCTCACCCATTGTCAGGTATAAGCTTTGACTCCGTGACGTACTCAAAGAAGACAGTCGAGGAATCAGTCACTTTCAAAATTGGGGATCCACACTGCACACCACGATCGCCTTCTCATTCACGCCATGCACCACGATCACCCCCTCCAACACACTCCACGCTGTCATGTACTTGTTCGGATGTGGCAGAGCCAAAGCATCGTGATCGCCGATCAGCTGCAGAGTCGGATACTGCGCAATTCAATACCACTCAACAAGCGACTGTAGCCTCGCACACACCCCATCCTGATGAGCTGTATCTGCCTGCTGGCACTCAAGTTCAAGGATACTATGTGGTAACTGTTGGTCAGGAAGTTGGTATCTTTTTTTGCTGGTATGTTTTGATCATGTTTTAATGCTGTTGCTCACAATTGATTTGTTAGGCTTGATGCCAAAGCACGCGTTGATGGAATCAGCGGCGCATCTCACACCAGATACGATCATTGGGCTGACGCGCTGGAGTTGTACACGAGCCACTACAATATGGGACTGCTCCGTGCAGTTCCCACTGTTGGAGGACCGTTCTGGCCAGTTGGAATCATACACCCTACTCCACCTCCTAGTCCGACCACTACAGCCTCATCTACCAACTCCGAGGATCTTTGGTCTTATCTTGAAGACTTATCTGAGCACATGAGTCAGGTCTAACTAAGTACATAGAATGATATACTACGAGTGTACCCACATTTAGAAGAATAGAAATTTAAGCACGCCATTGATATTCACGATAATGCTGTTGTGGCAATGGAATGGTGAGAGGCAGGAGATAACACAAGGCTATTTCGTGTGGTGCGGCAGCACACGCAGACAACCTTGAATGAGATGTTGTTAACTTATGCAAACTGAGCCATCCAACAAGAACTCTCAATATGCTGTTCGCACAACAAATGCTAACCTTTTGGTCATCAATGAAATCCAAGAGATAGGTCATTCTTATAACTTCCAAGCATTTTTGGACCATAAATCACTCTGATAATTGAAACCGAGGGCAAGACATTTTAATACCGAACACGTTTGCTATGATGTTCGCTATGTTCGCTATTGATTTTCAGTCAACCTCGCAGCATGTCACATTGATTGGGATGAAAGACGTGCAAAAGATCGGAAAATCACATTATATTGCGCTTGTTCATAATATCGTGTAGACGACGTTCTAGATAATGGTACAGCTGGGGCATACTCATCAAGTTTTACCTCAAAAAACCTCACTTCCGACAACACCACTGACAAAAGATCATGCAATTGAATGCACTTGTCCCTCGCCAGTCTCCCGTTACACGGGCTATAAGCGATGCACTTCAATTCATTGAGAAGTTGTTGACCGTCAGTAGTGTGTGCCTCGCACTGGCTGAAAAAGTCATTCACTGATCCGCTCCCCCGATCTTGCACAGACCACAGTTTCTCATTGAACGTCTTTTCCCAAAGATTGTTGGGGCCCCAACAATATTGCCACTGACCAATCAACAGACGCATTTCGGCCATACTTTTGGCCTCAAGATCTGGCGGACACAGAATGGTTTGAGCTGGATGCCATTCAAGAGAATACTAAATGCTTACCGTTGTCTGAGCCTGCAGGCTGACTCGCACTCAAACTGCCGTCATCTGAGCCCGTAGGCTGACTCGCGCTCAATCGTGTCTCCTTTCTCCTGCAAAACATAAGCGCACTGTGCTGTCGCTGATCATTCTCATCAGAATGTACGCCGCGCAAAGCCTATGAGTGAATATGAAATATCAGCTATGAATTGAATATGAAAAACGAACTTACCTTGCCATACGAGCATGAGCTTTCTCATTTTGAGTTGTATGAACCCTGTAAGAAGCAAAAAGTGAGCCAGATCACCTTTGCTGGAATATGAATTTGTCACTCACACAGGTTTAGACATCCAGCGCTGAGTTGCAGCATGCTGGCATTGCCCTCGGTGCATCTAGTCTTAACATCAATCAGTATATGACGGTTCTCTTCAAATGAGATCAATGCTTACTATGCTTGCGACTCTGTGAGGGTTGATTCTGATGAGTTGTATGCCGAAGACGGATATCACCGGCCATTGAAGTGTTGAATGCCGATGCTGACAAAGCAGGACATGGCAAATTCTGTATTGATGTAATGTGTCACGGAAGAAAAGTTGTCTAGGCCCCACGTGCTACCACACTGATACCTATATTCATCTGGTAGGTCGAACTCATCAGCATCTGTAGGTCTAAAGGCCACATACCAGTTTTACTAGAGACGCAACATATGATTGGTGAGGTGTAAGTGCACACTGATAACGATCGAGTACTTGCACAGTGTCCCCAAACTGCCAATTGCCTCGGACATGACTTGGACATGTGTTTTCATGAACACAAGTCCACAAGGTGCGAGTAGGGTGATTTTTGTTTACAAACTACAACATCTCACAAGTTACAATTTAGGTTCTACAATTTATGATGCATCTAGTGCAGGTGGGCTGCGGAGAGCCATCACAACAAGGTAAGTTATTGTTGTATTGTTCTTCACAACTTAACTCGAACACTTAGGTATCGGTCAAATGCTTCTGGTGCTGCCATGGTCAAACACGAGACATGGGGACTTCAGGTCACAATGCATCTGATTCAAATAGGGCTGTGGAGAGCCAGTGCAGCAATGTAAGTGTGATTGTCATATCACGATCATTCCGCTTATATACTTAACTCGCGCGTGTTAATTCAGTCTTGCGCAAGACACCATGGAAAATATCAGCTATTGGACAAATGCTTCTGGTGAGTGCCGTAGTCAAATGTGAAACAGGGGGACTTCACACCAGTACAATGGCACGTGATCTGGCAGGTATTTGATGCACAGCATGTACAATATTAATTTATTGCGAAAATCACCTGTGACTGTGTTATCCAGATCTCCTGAACAACATGATGTGACAGATGCAACATTTGAAAAACGCGATGTGACAGATGCAACATTCGAAAAATGCAGCGTGACAGATGCGACACATCCATATGAATGTTTGGTTTACTTACCACCGCACTCAAGACCCAACATGGATACTACCCTCTGTCCATACGGCTCCGATCAATTGAAAGCATCTACAGGTGATTTGCATTGCACACAAGCTCGCACCGTTCACTGGAATTGATTTTTTTTCAGCGACTCATCAGACTTCCACCTGGCCATCTTCAGCCACAAATGAGCCTCAGGCTTCGCTTCTCCCACCTGCTCAGACAGTGGATGTGCAATCTTTCCCTCCTGGACTAGGAACTGAAGATATCTATCCATGGGAGGCAAGTATCGATAATCGCAGCAACTCTGCTCCGTTCTTCCCCCTTGACCCCAATTTCTTGTCCGTGGATTGGAGCAACCCTTCTCTATTCACGTTCCCACCTACAGGTGACACTCCCTCCCTTCCGGCGCCCTCCCTTCCAGTGTTCACGTTCCCACCTACAGGTGACACTCCCTCCCCTCCAGCGCCCTTGCTTCCAGCATTCACCTTCCCACCTACAAGTGACACTCCCTCCCTTCCAGCGCACGATTCCATCAATTCAGCATGGAGCGACCCTTCTCCATTCACATTTGCACCTGCAGATGGCCCTCCCTCCCTTCCAGCGCATGATTCAGCAGCTCTACCTTCAGATCATGATGCCTCCCACTCGCAAGTCACCTCTCTTGATAATGCCCAGGAAGGCATTCAAAACATGGACCTGCAGCTCCATAAGCGAGGTGACGACTCGACTTGGGCTGCGCGCAACCCTGGTCGTCCAGTTATCCCTACCCGTCTCAAGGGTGCACCTTTGACACAGGCAGAAAAAGCCTCACATGCCCTCAAGGCAGCCCAACGGAAAAAAGTGAGAAGGCACTCGATGACACCATCAGCAGTTTCCTTGACGACCAGGATAAAAAAATGAAGGATATTGGCGCATTGCACAGCGTTACTGAGGCCCATGTCAAGAAACTGATCACCTACCACACACACTACAAGAAGTCCCGTGGACCTCAACTCTTCAATGCACTGGTTCATGCTAAGAACAAGGAGGTCAATGGAGGTTTGTTTTGCATGTCGGAACTATTAACTCTCGCTGACAGTCATTCAGCTCGTCTGGTCGGAAGCAAGTTGAAGATACAGGAGATTTGCCAGATGGTGACATCTGATCCATCCATGCAGAAGGAGAATCTGACCGACGGAGAGATCAAAGAATATATAGCTCAGCTCCAGGAGCATCGGTCGCTCAAAACTGGTGGTTTGCGCAGCAATAACATAGCTGCAGCACGAGATGTTAACGCTACTACTGACAGAATTCAACGAGAGGTACATTTTGACTTTGGTGTCAATTTTTTGCTAACTGTTGCTTAGCTTGATGGGTTATGCGAGCGATGTGGCACCTACACCACATTCTTTATTGCAGGAGGGCACGTAAATGATCAGACACCAGCAACATGGTATGCGACGGATGATGCCGCAGACTTTTGGGAAGATGTCTTGGACCTCATGTTGAATGATGTTGCGCGCAAGTTTGAACAATGGGCGTGTAGCCAGGGCAAAAGTATGTTCGGACCGCTCGTCTCAAACTGTATATCATTGTTGATTCACCTTCACAGATATCGTAGAGCGTGACAGCCTCGAAAACATGCAGAAGCAAGTTGGACGACTCATCCTCAGCGGTCTACGTACATTACATATGTTTTTTTTATATTGCATGCTTCAACTCACGTATCATGGCAGGCCAAATGACGGGCAAGGATAACATTGGCATGAATTACCCAAACTACCTCAAATCAATTGTCCTATCCTACAGTATAGTCCTCGATGGCTGGCCTGCAACTATTCCTTTCACATCGCCCTGGAATATCCATACTGTCTGCGAAATATGGGAGTTGCATGATGCTCTTAAGGCCAGGACTTGCACCTGGAAGAGATTGACAAAGACTGAGCTCGAAAAGTATAAGGAGGATCTTGAGCGACGTCGGGCAGCAGGAGAAACGGTTGGCAAACCTCACAAGAAGCACTCCGACTCGGGGACGTCTCACAAATGCAAGAACACGCGGTGAGAGGACACTGAAGGTGAGCATCCTGTGAAACAACAGCGAGCATGAAGGGCGGACATTGCCGGCGTCAGGAACGGACGTTGTTGCTTTTCCGAGGCGGAAAGGAACAGGTTGTGTTGAACGGACATGGCTTGTTGCACGTGGAGCATTTCAGAACAAAAGAGGATTCTGGGCATATCGAAGGCGAGGGTCAAACTGTCTTGCAGGTCAACCATGCAGTGTGGTTCGAGGGCAACACTCAAGATGCCTGGTGAGATGAGTCATTCTCCTCATGTACTGACACCAAACCTAAAGGTATGTCCCACACTCAAACATTCCAACTGTACTCCCAACCCACATCCAGGCCCCGAATCCCTCTCCCTCGACATCAGTT
>JABCPV010000295.1:0-46828 GCA_016584345.1 Suillus ampliporus
GTCTGGCCCAACTGGCACAGCATCGGGTATGACGATCCCTCTGTGAAGCACAGCTGGCGCTCCAAGATCGTGGCCTGGGAGGCGTTAGGTGACCGTACCTTTGATCTGCCAGTCGCTGCTCCTCCTTCGACAGGTTCAATTCCAGTCGACCTTCCCTCCCCCCCTCGTCGCCAGCAATGTCCCTGGTTCGTCCACCAACCCCACCACCGAGTACCGGGACAAGGGGAAAGGTAAGGCCGTCGTTGTCGACTCGGAGCCTGAGGCGGAAGGGAGTAGGAAGAGGAAGTCTCCTCCCAACCCCCGAAGTCGGCGATGAAGAGTCACAAGCGTAGGAAGTCGACTCGATGTGAAGTCAAAGGCCCTTCTGGAGTCGGAAGATGATGATGAACCGATTATCAAGGTATGTCGTCCGGGTCGTTTTTTCAGTGTCTCACATTTTTTCGTAGCCGGTTTCACGTGGAGTGCTGGAGGTCGTCCTTCCCCGCGCTCCAAAATTGTTGCAAGGACTCCCAACTCGCCTCGCTCACCCCGGGTGCCGACAAAGAAACTGTTCGGCCCTGCCACAGTAAGTCTACTTTATGTGTCTGGGACTTGGGTGTATGCTTACAAGTTATCAGGCGATTTCCGGGAGTTGCCCGGCAGTTGTCGAGCCCTCCCAACCGACTCCCGACTCACTGGTGCAGGCACCTCATTCCTGGACCAGTGAGTACCTTGATTAATTTGATGTACGTTCATGAACTAATGGAACCCACAGAACAATCCATGCCATGCTTGCAACAAGCTAGAATGGCCCTGTGCAACTCGGTTCGACAAGAGGACCAGAAACCCGTGCATGTCGTGTGTCTACTGCTCGACAAAGAAGATCAAGTGTATCTCGGCGACTCTGGGATCCCCACCCACACGCACTCGAGCTCCCTCTACCACCTGGAGGGCGAGGTCCAGGACACCTTCCAAGGCTCCCTCCAAAGCTCCCCCCGCCTCGCAATCGAAGGCCCGAACTCGCAGTCAGTCTCGTGGCCTGTCTGGCACTCCGGCTGTCACTGCTGCGACAACCCCCAAGACCCAGACGCGTGGTCGCAGCAAGACCATCACTGCCATCAAGGCACCTGCACCTGCACCTGCCCCTGCTCGTAAGTCACCTGAGCTTTCGTTCATGACGATCTGACTTCATTTCTCCCTTGTAGCACTTCCATCATCGAGTTCGGCAGTCCCTCGTGCAGCACTCAATGTGCCCATGCCGGATCTCCATGGCATGGCAATTGCAATTCGGGATGCTGCAGCTCGAATCGCTATTCTCAAGGCTCGTGTGGTAGAGCAGGATGGTAAGTTTGATACCCTGCAATGCCTCCATGAAGGCCTGAGGTGTGAAGTTGTCGACCGGCACCCCTCATTTCCACTTCCCAACCTTCCTGCCAATGCAACATCTTTGTTGCTTGATCAATCTGTCCCCATGTCCATGTCACCCCCTGAGTCTGCACTCCCTCCTCTCATTGATTTGTCGACGGCGGAGATGACACCCACACCCCCAAAATTTGAGGATGCATCTTCCATTGAGGGTCTCTTCTTTGAGTCCAACGAAGTTGTTGATCCAGAGGGTCCACATACACCCGGCGAAAATGTGGACCCGGGTGATCCGGGCAACCTTGTCCCAGAATATGATTCTGACGATGACATGGATGTTGAGGTGAAGCTTGAGGTGAAGCTTGAGGATACTGACATGGCTACATAAATGCATAGTGATAGATGTATATACAATGTGTTTCAATGAATGTTACCTCTGCCAATCCAAATCTCGAATGTCAAGTCTCAAGTCTCGAATCACAAAGTCCCGAGTCCTGAGTCCCGAACCCCCGAGGTTCGGGACTCGGAACTCAAAACTCAACACAAAACTCATTAAGATGATACACATTTTTCTAGACATTCGAAACTCACACATTCTTATGAGTTTCGAGTGTTGAATCTTGAGTTTTAAATCTCGAGTCTGGAGTCTCAAATCATCAAGTCCCGAGTCCCGAGTTCCGAGTCTCGGGGTTCGGGGTTCGGGACTTGAAATTCGTAAAGATGTATATCTCCACACTCGAGATTCAAAACTTGAAAATCATAAGAATGTGTGGGTTTCGAATTTCTAGAAAAATGTGTATCCTCTTAATGAGTTTTGTGTTGAGTTTTGAGTTCCGAGTTCCGAGTCTCGGGGTTCGGGGTTCGGCACTCGGGACTCGGGACTGAGATTCAAAACTCGAAACTCATAAGAATGTATATCTTAACTTTGTTATTCCTTAATACAAGACTAGAAACTCGTAAAAATGTATGAGTTTCAAGTTTCGAGGTTCAAGTTTCGAAGTTCGAGTTTCAATGTTCGGGCTTCGGGTCTTGGCACTCGGCACTCGGCACTCGGTACTCGGTGAATGTCAGACATGGTGTATCCAGGCTTTCGGGTTTTGGGGTTCGGTGATTGATGGCAGGCATATCCACTAATATATTGGGTGTGTACACCATGTCTTCAATTCTCTGGTGCCTACATCAGCAAACTGAATTGTTTGTTATCCAACTATGTAAGCCCAGTTACATTTATATGTGATCACAACTACCTCGGCCCACCTGTCGATATAATATATATCACTACCTCAGCCTATACGTCCATATAGTATACCAATACCTCCGCCCATACGTCTATATGATACGTGTTTGGGCCCACCCGTCTATGTAACATCCCCCTATGTCAGTGCATCAGAGGTGGCAACTCGATGTCAGGCAGCTGCAGACGTGCTGCAAGTGTTGGTCAACTCGGGATACCAACCTGAGGCCACGGAAATCGTGGGGTCGTGGATCACCTCCAGATTGCAGCAGTACAACTCGAATCCCGTGCAAAACCGGAAGGCGAATCCCTGCCTCGGCCCACCCGTCTATATCATAAATATTTCACCGAACTCTCGGCCCACCCGTCTACCTAATATACCCCCCACGTCGGCCCACCTGTCTATGTAATAGATATTTCACCGCACTCTCGGCCCACCCGTCTATCTAATATACCCCCATGTCGGCCCACCCGTCTATCAAATATCCCCCACGTCGGCCCACCCATCTATCTAATATACCCCCTTGTTGGCCCACCCGTCTATACAATATACGACTACCTCGGCCCACCCGTATATATAATAAATATTTCACCACTCCCTCGGTCCATCCATCTACAAAATAATACTAATATGTCAGCCCACCCATCTATACAATATACCATACATCGGCCCACCCGTCGATATAATAATATTTGCTATACATCTCTCTTCAGCCCAGCTGTCTATCATATATGTCCATCCTATTCTACATATTACCCAGATGGGCCCACCCATCTCAATCGGTAATAATATTTCTCCCGGCCCATCCACCATTGTCGAGTATATATATAACATCGGCATAGATGGGCCCACCCGTCTCCATCGGAAATATTATCCCACCCGGCCCACCCGTCTCCATCAGGGGATATACATAACATCGGCCCATAGTCCGCTGGCCTGTCTTACACTGGGATATTATGTAGGTCGGGTGACCGTATAATACGGAGTTTGTCACTGAAGGGCTCCATCTGTGTCTACCGAGATAGCAACCTCATACTGTATACTGAATATGCGTATCATACCCAACTCGGCCCATCCGTGTCTGCCAAGATAGAAATCATATACCATATACTGCACATACCTAGCATACCCATCTGGGCCCATCCGCGTCTACCGAGATAGCAATCTCATACCATATACTGTACATACCTAGCATACCAAACTCGGCCCACCCATATCTACTGAGATCACCATCCTATATCATATACTGCATATACCTAACATACCAAACTCGGCCCATCCATGTCTACCGATATATATATCACCCTGGGCCCACCCGGTTCAGCCAGGTAGGTACCATATACTACATGGCCGGCCCACCCATCAGTATCGGGTGTGTACATATCCTTGTGGGCCCACCGACTCTCCCGGGGCCCACCAACACCCGGGCCTGCCTCGGATGACCCATCTCACTCGGAAGAATCTCAACTTCGGATGTCCATATAATACGGGAAGTATTTACTGTATTATGTGACTGTAGAGCGTGCATACACACAAGATGAAAATGGTAAAAGCCATAGGGAAGGGGCTGTTGTGCGAGTGACGGATGTAACACATGCAGTTGAATTGATACCAGTTTATGGTAAGGTGGTGGGCGATGGCGTGTCCTCTGCGACTTCCTTGGAAACCTATGAGCGTTTCTTTCTGAATAGCTTTGTGGACAAGGAGAGTTACCATACATTCAGTACCGAGTTTGTGTAGACAGCAGCTCCATCAGCATGTGCACCAATTGTATCAATATATTGCATCTATTGTATTGCATCTATTGTATTGCATCTCTGAGCATTGCATCTTAGCGAAAGATAACTTGACTTGAGCATTATCAGCCAGATATGGTGAATAATATCAGTGTTCAGCATCTCCACCAATCGCATGAGTATGCTACTGAAGTCGTAAGTGTTCGTAAGTGTCCGTAACGCGTGTAAGTCAAGCGTTCATTTCAGTCCATTTGCAGATGGCCTGATGCTGATTTCACTAAGTGCCAAGACCAAGACTAATTATGGCAGTGGGACAGCCTGTGCTAAAGAAGTGGGTAACATTGACATGGTCCCCAGACGCCATCACACACCCAGGCTCCTTCCCACCCACTGGTGGAGAGGTAAGGGCGGTAGTCTACGAGTGCGGTAGTTCAATGCTTAGTAAACCAGAAACATGCACAAATTCTTTAAAACCCAGCCCAACCTTATCCACCCAACCTCTCCACCAGTGGCTGGAACAAAACATTTATAAACAACGTCAGCCACACTTGCAAAACCCAGAAAGAGACGGTGGAGTTGTAAATATGCAAAAAATACATCATGTAATACTGTATATAGATGTAAATAGATGTACCTGATGTATTGTCCTGTTTGTCATATGCCAGCTGAAGCCCCTAGCTTCTCTGCCATTCGAGAGAAGGTTCAGGATCGTTTCAACAAGCGAGCCTGCTTGTGGCAACTCAAAGTCACGGACACATTCCTGAAAAATAATGGTGATATTATCTGCATAGTGGGGACAGGAATGGGGAAAAATCTCGCCTTCTGGTCTCCATTAGCCCTCAAGGACACGGGCATTCCAATTGTCGTGACACCACTCAACCAGCTAGGGGATCAGAGTGTCAGTTTCCTCGAAAGGGCCGGTATACGAAGTATTGCAATCTCTGCTGAGACAGCGAGCATGGCAAATTTCCATGTAAGTCGGCTTTCATCTGTTGGTTATAAATGTCTAATCAATGTGTTTGCTGCAGGACATAGAAGACTCACATTACCGTGCAATCATAACAAGCCCGGAACAGTTGATGAAACCAGGTGGAGAATTCGAGAAGCTGTTGCAAAAGGTTGACTTTGCGGTGCAATTAATTGGCGTCATCTTCAATGAAGGACACTGTATCGCGACCTGGGGAGAATTTCAGCCTGAGTACAAGGAATTAGAGCGCTTGCGCTACGTCCTACCTTGCCAGGTACCTTTCATGATCGCATCAGCGACACTCACGTCAGATGCTCTGAGAGACATACGCAGACTCCTTCACATTCGATCAGAAAATCTCGTCACCATCCATGTATCTACCGATCGTCCAAACATTAAAATTGGAGTCCGCAAAATTAAATACTCCCTTGCATCCTATATGGATCTCGCATTCGTCATACCTACTGGCATGAAATCAGATGATCTGCCACCACCGAAATTCTTGATTTTTTTCGACAGCATCCAAGATGGAATAGGCGCCGCGAAGTACTTGCAGGTAGTGTTGCCGCAGTTCCAGCTTATGTCCGGCTTTAGCTGTGGGCAGAGCTGGAGTTAGCTGAGCCGTGTACCTAGTTATAGCTTATGTAATTTATGGCTTGGTCCAGTCAATGGAGCTGTTTTACAGGCTTCAAGCCAGCTCAAGCCAGGCTTAAAATTGGAATATATATATATGCGCTTAATTATAAATACATGGTATTGATATAATAATAATACTTAGGGTCAAATGCCCAAAAAGGAAACACTCTACCATTTGATCCTTGATCCTACAGTGTGCGCAATACATACTCTAAAATCACATCTGATATCGACGATCGTGAATCGGGATGGGTCCCCAAGCTGATGTAAGTGAATCTTGCAATACGATGTTCGGAAAGCTAAGTCAAATTAGCAATATTGTAGTCTTGATCACGCTCGCAAGATGAGAGAGGAACAAGCAGAGATAAGGAGAAAGAGGGCTCTACGAAGTGGTAGATCCGTGGAGATGGGGGCGGGAGTGAGCGCCGCGGAGGCAGAGGCTGCAGTAGACGAACAGCCAATGAGGAAGCGGTTGGGTGTGGTGTTGAGGAAGCTTGGTTGGAGGCGGGAGAAATAGCGCGGTGCCAGTGGGGTCTCTTAGAACGGTCTGCGATAATACCTTCATCTTGTTGAATTCAGCTTCCCCACCTGCCTCCAACCCGCGCGAATCGTGAACGGCGAATCCTTCATTGCTGCTGAACACCATTTCGTTTTCAATATCGTGCTCTCCATGCTTAGACCACATCAGGGCACGTTGCCACCTTGATAAGAGTACAACTTACTTCTCTCGATTCCTTCAACTTGTCGGGGTTGATCTAAACTTGATGATGAGTCATAATCCTGCATTCTACTGGTATCATGACGCGCACCTTTTCCCCAGCACTATTTCTGATTTCTGGGTTCTCCCGCGTGTTGCAAACCCTCTTGAGGATGGTGGTTTTCCCTGCATTTGCTCTTCCTACGATGAGGGTTTACTAGCGATTGTACACTTTCCCGTTGCTCAATTACACGTGTCAGGCTGAGGGTGTCCCGCTTCCGGAGGAAGATGATGACCTGTAATCTCATGAATCATCATATACTTACGCTTGATACGACCATCCTCCATGTGTCCATTTGCTTCTCGCTATAGTCCGGAACTTCTCTGAGCATCAGCACGGTCAAACAGATACCATGGTAGGACCTGAGTCGAGGGACGCAACGACATGCAGAAGTATGATAGGACCTGAGTCAAGGGACGCAAACAACAAGGTATTCACTTACTTATGACCCTGCAAAGCGTTCACCTGGCCATCACCAGCTTCAACAATGATCACTCGTTGCTCAATTACACGTGTCAGGCTGAGGGTGTCCCGCTTCCAGAGGAAGATGATGACCTGTAATCTCATGAATCATCACATACTTACGCTTGATACAACCATCCTCCATGCGTCCGTTTGCTTCTCGCTATAGTCCGGAACTTCTGAGCATCAGCACGGTCAGACAGATACCATGGTAGGCGACTGTTGCACCACGGCCTCCTGACGCTTGTTTTTCAAACATGGTTAGAAACCTAGGGGAGAAAAGAATCAACGATTGAACTCGATATAATGACACATATAGCAAAAGGGAGAACTAGGTAGTGGTGTATTGATGTGATGGTGACGAGATTACAAAGGAGGTAGAAAAAATGTTAGCCATAGAGAGCAGGAATATCAGGAATGTCGTCACATTCATCTTGCGCCATAGCTTTCAGAATAGCATCTTGCACGGAATCTTGACTGCTGGTACTTCTAGCACATGACGAAGATTCGTCCTGGCGTATGTCATCCGACTCCAGCGTGCACTGTATTTGAGTATAATACTCCATTTCCTGCTCCGATGCTGCCCATCCTTTTGTAAAGTCGAGTCGCTCTTTCTTCATCAAAAACTTGAGCATCTGGAGCATCTCCATCATAACAGGGCTGAGGCGATTATGCTTTTTTGTACATGTCTCGCTGCTCAACGAGAAAATGCGTTCGCAGGGAACAGCGGAGGTCTGTATTGGCAGATAATCCATCGCAAGGCTGTAGATAGTGGGAAAGAGGGTTTTTGAGCTCTGGTTAACATGCGATCAATAACGAATAGAAGTAGGTGACTGAATAAAAAAACGCACATTCCAAAATGCGAGCGAGTCGGTTCCTTGAGGGCTGACATGGGATGTGCTGTATGCGTTGAATTCCTCGTCGACTGTTTGAACACCGAGATGGTGACACGGCAGCAAGTCAATGTCGGGAATACCATAAATCTGTGCGCCTAAGATCGTAGTGCGTCATTGTTGAGCAGGCGATTCTGCCGGTGGATTTTGAGTAGAGCTAGCTCTCTTCTCCCGCAGCTGTAGGATATGTTAGCTGGAAGATGCGCTGTTTGAGTCAAGGTAGACATACCAATTGCTTGATAGAGTCTCTGGCAGTACGAGCGCGTTCTTCGCCCCAGTGACCATCAATCCACGACAAATGCAAGCTAGGGTCAACAACTATACAAAAAATCGTGAGAGATTGAATTGTATCAAGATTGAACTCACACATCACGATTGCATATGCATTCGTCTGGCTCATCTTGTGACTATCCTTCTGTGCCCAGATTAAGCCTATAGCAATCATAGGCGCACAGTGTGTGGCGATCCGGGCCACCCCTTCCCACCTCTCTATCAAATGTTCTAATGCAGAGACTGCACCGCTCAACACAGGGGTACTTTCGCTGGACATTGATTGTTGGCAAGCATGGGGCGCCTGATATAGATTAAAACACATGGCAAGCTTCAATGATATCAACACTGACCTCTAAAATCACCTCAAGGTCTTGCAAGACCATCCACTCCATCGAACTCAATTTGTGTTCGGTTATGTTAGTTTGAGTCGCAAGGTAGCAATCAATAGCCTGGGACATTGTGAGTTTGCGATGAATGTTACGTGAGACAAAGTCTTACCGGGCGAAGCGTTCGGAGACGATTGAGCATGACATACGTCGAATCCCATCGAGTAGGCTCATCACATAGAAGCTCGACGACTGGAAGCTTTCCTGCTGGGAACAAATTTCCTTGGTTGCCAACCAAGATAGCATTCCGGAAGGCTTCGCGTCATTGACCTGATGCGCGGATCACACGCACGAGATTCTTGCCCCGCTTGACAGGTTTAACTTTCAGAGCTTCCGAATACTCCTCCTTTTTGATGGTGGTACCGCAAGCTCGCCACTCGGTGGGCGCTGCTGCAAGATCCATGGAGTGGTAGGCGGCCATAATGTGCTGAACGCATATATTGATTATATGCGGGAAGCACGGGATTTTGTGATCGATGGGATCAAACTTGATACCGCGTGCCAACAGCAGACGAGAAAGCTCGACCATGGCAGTCTGATTATTTCTTGCATTATCTAAAGTAAAATGACCGATCTAGACTAAGTCAGAATATGTTACATGGCGTAGTTAATCACTAACCTTGTCTGTCACTTCCACACAATCCAGGAGCCCTAATATAAGTGCAGCGAGTGACACCCCATCATGAGACCCGGGAATATGGTAAAAGGCTAGAAGGGCAGCCTTGAAAACGAGCTTTGATGCTTGTAGGGCGATCCAGTGAGCCGTCAATGTGATGAATGGACGGCGGTTCTCGTCTGACCAGAGGTCAGAGGTAAACGATATCTTTCCTTCTGCTTTCTGAAAGAACGTAAGATAGTTTGCAAGATCAAACAGTCAAACACTTATGGCCAGATCTCGCTTTAAAATGTCGAAATATTGATACCACGTTTCGACTATTAACTCGCGTAGTTTCGTCTGATGAGGAATGTCGCACTCCTGTAGGTCTTTCCGTAGGAGTTGAAGTAACCGTCGGAACTCAGGGCACTCTATTAAATTCATCACCTAAAGACAACAATTAATAGTGATTGTAGAGAATAAATAAGTACTCACTTGGTCATTGACTACAATGAATTTGACGAGTTGCCTGTGCATCTCCTCAATGGTGAAATCTGGTATCTCATTTGCAGGTGCTGACCCCCCTGTCCTGGGTCGTGAATCAAGACCCCCACCGCCGGGGGGGGAGCCAAACGACTCAAGAGACTTATCTGGGGTCTGGTCAAGCTCTTGACCTATCTGTGCGAGAGTCCACCCTATATCAAGAAGGTCCCGAACTTCTTTCGCCCCAACTTTCAGTTTGTGTTGCTCGAGTGTGGCTATATAAACACGCAGGTGAAATCTGAGTAGATGAGTGCGAAGAATGCCTGTAGTGGTCAACGAGCCGTATTCAACAACAGTGCATGAGGGATCTTCTTTCTGTATGTCCCTAGCGAAGGACGTGAGAAAGAGAAAAAAAAACTCAAGAGATAATACTCACACACAGGGTGTGCATATGCGCTGCCCTGACGTTGTGTCTTTAGTGAAGAAATGGTGCACCTCCGATCCTAGCTGTTTTTCTCGACGCCCGGTGGCCAAGGGATTGGATTGGGTTGTATCGGCACCTGTGTGTGTTTGAAGTGGGCTAGGGCCTGTGCGGGCCGCCTCTACTGGGGTTAGGAGGTCGCCATCCTCTTCTTCATCGACATTGTCAACAACGTCAAGATCAATGAACTCACCGTCGTCCGCTGCGCGGCTTCGACCAGCCCCAGGAGCTGTACCGTCTTGATGCCTTGTGGTGGGCCATCGAGCTCTGCGAGGATGCTGGAGAGTTGCAGTCACTGCAACAAGGGGAGCTGCAGTGAGGGAGGTTGCAATGGGGGGAGCAGCAGTGGCAGGGGGTGTGTTTACCGGGGGAGCTACAGTGACAGGGGATGAAGTCTGGGGTGCATTTATGGGTGGAGCTACAGCGGCAGGGGACGAAGTCTGAGGCGTCTTTTGAAGACATTGGCGAGGTGCCATGATCGTAATTGGGAGTCCAATGAGTGAATTACTGTTCTATATAAATCGTTGTTCTGTGAGTCCCAGAAAATGTGCACAGCAGCACAGCATGGACTCACCTAACAGTGAAGCGGCAATAAGGCCGCCTACACATAATTGTGTTTCTCGCCAGCTGCTGCCGATTAGTGAAGTGATATGCGGCTAGAGCCTCACGGGGATCTTTCAACCCTAAAATGTTGCACAGTATTGACTGTATGAATTAGTCGCTAGGAGCTTGCTAAACGAGTCGGAAAGATCATACCTGTATGCAATTTAAGGAATAGAAACCCGATCTTCGAGCATCGTGCAATCGTGACTCATCGGACACCTTAGGGTCTGACTGTGCCAGGTTAATAATAAGCGATATTGATTGGATAAAGTACAAACCTGATCTGTAATCACTCCACTAGCCGATTGAATTCCGATCGCAAGGGAAATTCGACGGCATGTTGGCAAAAGGTCCCCCATACGCCATGGGGCATGTGATAGCGCTTGAGTGTAGCCTAGTAGAGTATATTAGAGATCTCAGTTTGTGAATGAACAGCTATGGTTGTTACCTCAAAGTTATTCCCAATTTTGACTCCAAGTGAGTCATAACGAGTCAAGTCCATCTTTTTGTCGCAGCCAATTTCCAGATGAAATCAGTGAAGACGAGATGACAGTAGAATGCAAGGAGATAGGAATCATGGAGTTGTGTTGATATCAATAAGAAGTAACATGTCACATGTGACGTGACAATAAGCAACATACATTATGATACATGCACAAACTCATCCTACATATCGAGTCGCAAGTACCAAAGATCGAACAGTATAGTACATAACTAGATCTTTCTACGATGTGGTGTCTTGGAAGCAGTTACAGGTATGGGGGAACCATTATGTGGGCACAAACTTGAAGGCTTAAGTTAGTGAGTGTGTGAAGAATGAATGCAAACTACTCACACATGATGAGTTGATCTGTGAAGAGGCATTGTCTTTGGTTGACATGAAGGTACCTCCTTGCCCACTAAGTGATCTTTCGGGGATGGAGGAGGATGTGCAATGAGATGATCAGGCTGGCTGAAATCTAGCGAGCGCAAAACTGGTGCAGCTACTCTGGCGTGAACTTCGTGGAGCAATGATCAAAGATAATCATAATCAGGATCTTCTGAGAATGCGAGATTGCACAAGTAAATGAGCATAGTTGTGATCTCAGAAGGAATTCCAAGGCATAAAACTTCAATGGTAGTGTCTACCTTGCGTGCCAGTATGGAAGAGCTGGGGAGCTTCTCATGATCACTAGTGAACCATGGAAGGGAGCCACGCAAGAAATAAATCAACATGTATATAAGCGACTCGAGATCGTCACGACGACCAGGCACAACTCCTAGGTGGTTATTGATTGAAGCAAAGGCAGGAGTGCCAGTAAGACGTCCACAATGGCAAAATGGCATATGGGCTTGGGCGGCAGTATTCCAATACTCCTTCGTGATACCGAAATCGACAATAAAAACAGTTTCCTGTAAATCACCATGACCGACGAGGATATTTTGTGGTTTGATATCACCATGAACATAGTTGTGTGAATGGATGTGCTCCAGAGATGAGAGCTGGGAAATAAATTAGCATCTGCCAGTGCCAGGACATAAACCAACTTACCAGTTGGTCTCCAACATTCAGGACGGTATGAAGGCTGAATTTTCAATTGTACATAAGGAAGAGATCATGTAGTGATGGCCCAAGGAGGTTGAGAACTAGAGCATCATATGTTGCCACTCTACCAAACCACACAACATGCAGGATCCCAGCTCCACCCTCAAGTTGTTTCAAAATGCAATATTTGTGCCCCAAAGAAGAGGAGTTATTGATGAGAAGCTCAAGTTTGACAGCAAGATCATCATCATTGATAATGTTCCATGCATGGTACACAACACCTAGTATATGTTGAATTCAATTTTAACATGTATATTGTACATGTAAACAACATATTACATACCATACGAACCAGATCCTAAAATGTCTCCAATCCTAAATCTACCATTGACTCAGATTGGGACCTTGTTCATAGTACAGTAAGATATTTGGAGAGTTGTTGGATAGGAAACGACAGATTCGGACAGAAGATGTTGCATACATGCTGGCATCAAGTTGGTTGAAGCCTGTTTCAACCGGCTCAAGCCACCTTTCACACATAATGGGCTTGAAGTTGGTTCATGCGGCTAGCTGAGGTGAACCGAACCGAAATTTAAGTAAGCCCACCTACTGCTAACCGAACTGCCACATAACCGATAAAAGCCGAAGCCGAACCAGCCATAGCCGAGCCACCCCACTAGTACTTGCAGGCACGTCTCCCGCCAGATCTACGAGACAAAGTCAAATGGTTCAACTCCGATATGACTACTGAATACAAAGAGGCCGAAGTCACAAACCTTATCACTGGAGATACGTGGGGTCTGTGCACTACAGAGGCATTTGGAATGGTGAGGCATGCGAGCATGATCTGAATAAGATACTGATTACCGCACAGGGAATGGATGTACCAGACATAACTTTGGTCATTCAGTGGCGAGCGTCGTGCAAGTTGTCTGCCCTTTGGCAGCGGTTTGGTCGTGCAGCGAGAGACTGTGCACTGCAAGGGACTGCATTGCTATTTGCAGAAAAGGAGTATTTTGATGACGTATGTGAAGATAAGCACAAGCGTCAGGAGCATAAGAAGAAGGCAACAAGCACACCTGATGATCAACCAGCTGCCAAACGCCGCTTAATTGACAGTTCAACTGCTGTTAGTATTGCACAAGATGGTGGTCAGGCTACTAGTAGTGGTTCAGCAGGAAACACACCTATACTTACTGATGAACAGCTGAGGGAATCAATGAGACCGCTGGCAAGCGCATCAGAGCGAACATCTAGGCAAAAGAAAGAAAAAGAATTGGATCTGGCAATGGACTTGCTAATCAATGCTGATTTTCGTGGCACTGGGTGTCGTCGTAAGGTATTTGATATCCAATTCAACAATGGATCAGCGGGTGAGACTTTCCTATAATGGTATTAGCAAATTAATGATTTGTAGATTCGAGTCACCTTATATGCGAGCCATCAGACGCAGAAGGCTGCTCACGTTGTGCGCCAATAATTCCCGACGTGTGCTGTGACATCCACCACCCTTTAGCGTTCTCATCATTTGATACCGTTGTCCCACAACCGCCCAGACTTCCCATCCGCTCTTGACTCGCAAAATATACTATGGGCCCACAAGAGCACAAGTTGTGTGAGGTGCTGGAAGATTGGAGAGACCAGAAGACCGTGGAGATTTATGGATGCTCACACCTTATTGACCTCGGCCCAACTGTTGTAATGGGTGACTTGGTTCTTGACCGGATTGTCGACTGCGCCCATCACAAGAAGATCAAAATCATCCAGGATCTCTGCAAGGAGATGCACTGGTCCGTCAACAACAATTTGGCCAGGGAGGTCATTGCCATAATCCACCGCATCATTCCAATTTCGCTCTATAGCACTGCCCCCCTACAACAATGCCCTCTATCCACCACTGTCAATGCACCAAACAGTGGGTTGGCTCAATCTTCATCCCTCGCATCAAACAATCCCCCTGCTGGTTCCAAAAAGGTGCAGAAGTGCAGCGCTTGTGGTCAGCCTGGCCATAACAGTGAGTTTTTGTGTTCATTCTGCTCATATTCAAGTTCGCTGACTCTACCTTTCATCCAGAACGTGGCCGGGTTGGTCCAATGCATCCATCACGGACATCTTCCACTGGGAAGGAAAATGTAAGCAAATCAGTCACTCAGCATCTTGCAAGAACGGTGAGTTCTGATAATCTCACACAGAACACCCATAATGTTGGTAGTCTAGCACCGAATGCTGACCACCCATAATTTTGATAGTCTAGTGCCACCCATAATTTTGATAGTCTAGCGCCAAACGCTGGTTGCCTGCAATACTATGCCTAATGTAAGTAATACTCAGGAGCGGTTTTTCTTAACATATTCCCTCCTACATATCATCTGCTACTTTGGACATGTTCTTAGCGCTTTATTGATGTTCTGTGTCCACAATACTCAGGAGCGGTTTTTCTTAACATATTCCCTCCTACATATCATCTGCTACTTTGGACATGTTCTTTGTGCTTTATCGATGTTCTGCATTTGCATAAAAATACTATATTACCTACCTACTACCAGACTAACTCAACAGCCATGTCATCAATTGATGGGCGCTCATTCTCGCCTTCCCCACGAGCAACTTCTTGCTCTCCGTCTTCATTATCTACACTATTCTTGTCCATTAACTCCTGTCCCTTGGCAAGGAGGTCAGGGATACTGTGGTGGCTCTTGCGCCCATTTACAACTTCATTTGCGGAGTGTTTTGTCATGTGCCCGCATAGGACTTGGAATGTTTTTGACATGTCCACCTCCCCATGTTGAACGGTTTGGTGAGTATGCAGAAAGTTATTCTGGAACATAGTATGCAAATTCCGGTATATCTGAATGAGTGGAGATTCCAGTATAATCCTTGACACAGTGTGGTTTGATCCTTTCCCCCCATTGATAACCTGTGACTCTGATTTACTGACTTGTATTTGTAATAGTGACAAGAGACGCGCACCTTCGTGAAGAGGTTGTTTAACTTGATGCACCAATCAACTCCTTGAAATCTTCCTTTCTTCCCAGTTGGATTGACAATGATGTGATAGCGAATAGCCCGTCTGTCAATCATCATAAGTATCCAGTAGATAAATATGCTTCATATTACTTACTTTAATCCTTCAGGATATACAAAGTGCAATTTGCACAGGAAGTCCGTCATGGTATTCACGTACTTATGTTTTCCTGTAGCCTTGAACATTGGGATCCATGTAATGAGGCAAGTCTCAATCCGTCCAATGTCTCCGGTATTCATTGCATAGGACAGCTCTTCCTATTGAAGCATGCACCTGTTTAATAGCAGTCCGTTTTCATATTGCGCATCTCATTGGGCTGCCGGTGCGCGTCACATGTGCCGAAGTTGGTGATTTGCAACGCAATTACGAGCAAGGGTGCGTGCCATTACTTCAATATATTCAAATGTTGGTTTTGATGCTGCGAATTCCTCTAGACTTGTCCAATTGGAGTCGTGTTTCTTCGCCTCGACTCTCCAACAATCAAGACGACGGCATATACCATCATACATGATCAGTTCGTGCATGTGACGGAATCCCGGCTTTGATCCATAGTGGCCGGTTTCCTTTGGTCACAGGATACCTACATCTCGCATGAGACTGGTTTCGTCGAGTCACACTGCATTGGGCTGCAGGAATGTCCACCAAATTGTGTCCGCCACTGCCATCTTCAAATGGAAAAGGCCAGGGACAAAGATAACGTGCTGTAAACAGTTCCACGGTGTGTTTTCAATTCCTCAACATTGCTGCGCAGATTGAAGTCGTTCTCCCATCCCAAGGTCTCCGTGGAAGAGAACCACGTACTCTGAGATGTCAGGCATCTCAGGGTCATCAATGACAGCAGGATCGCTGATTCCGCCCTGCTTGAGCAGGTCAATGATACTTTGTATGTTCCCCATGACGGTGGAATTACTGACATCCATTGCTGACGTAGCTATAATTGGCATTTTCGTGACGGGGATAGCCTCGATGGCCTCAGGTTCGCGAAGTTGGTCGCAGAATTGAGAGAAGTATGGAGGGCCATGTGATATCAGGTCCGAGAGAAATTTCCATGAATTAAATCTATCATGGCAGCTAAGACCTGAGTCATCAGGTGTATCCACATGAAGACCGAGCAGATCCGACCATCCCTTCTTTGGTGGCAGTTCTGCTTGGAAATTAAACGGCGACTTCTTCCACAACTCTTTGGAACACCTAAGGTCTTCAACGGAGATGCTGTGCTGCAATGGGAACATTAGGCCTGATGTCAGGTGCTTGAGAGATTCCATTGAATTTTCGATCTTGTGCTGATGCATTTTCAGATCTACATCAAAGTTGTCATAGGCATATGATGCGAGAAGCGACTGTCCGAGTGAGCGGAGATGTTTGTGAGTTTGCGCTGATAACGAACGTGTCGCGGCATGTATAGCATTGACAGACACTGATATACCCATCCATTCGAGTGTTTCAATCACCTTTTGTGGTGTATGCGTCGACTGTAGGAACATTCCGAGCAGACTTTGCAAGGTATTTGATCGCTGGTTCGTGCTTCTCATCATAATACTCAGAACAGTGGTTTTTCTCTTGTTACATGTAGCGTGTCGGTATCATCAATTTGCAAGGCAGTGAAATAACACATGAGCAAGGTCTTTGCTGCCAGTTGTTTTTGCAATTTGGTTCTCTCAAATTCCACGCTGTTGGCAAGGCTCGATATCAATGATCCCTTGAGATCCCCTTCCCCAATCTCCTCCCAGTAAGCCTCTTCATCACTATTGCTATTTTCCATGATGACATCACCATCAAGATCTCTCCTGATGGTTGCTTTAGACCGTGTTCCCCCAGACAGCATGCTCTCGAGTAAGTTCCAAGTTACTGGCATGGATTTCTCCATGATTATGGCTAACTCGGCCACCCTAAAATCCTCCAGTTGCTTTACCGTAGTGTGCGTTACATCAAAATGAGTTCCGCTACCCTTAGAAGCAAGGTTACAAATCTCCCGTGCACAGATGTCCTTTGTAATATCAGTAGCCCATTTTGCAGTACTTGAAGTTTGTTTTGTAAGAACATTAACAATTTCTCGTCCATTCGAGAGGATGTCTTTTACAGCCAGATGAGCACTATATTTTTCACTCGAGAGAAGCGCCAGTATAAATTCTGAAGCTGAAATGCCGACGCACTGCAGGGTTTCAAGAACATTGTCCACCAGGTCAGATAATGACATATTGATATATATGTATATATATTCGTTAGCAATACAATGTTAATTGAACTATTTTACAACTCCGCCGTCTCTTTCTGGGTTTTGCAAGTGTGGCTGACGTTGTTTATAAACATTTTGTTCCAGCCGCTGGTGGAGAGGTTGGGTGGATAAGGTTGGGCTGGGTTTTAAAGAATTTGCGCATGTTTCCGGTTTACTAAGCATTGAACTACCGCACTCGTGGACTACCGCCCTTACCTCTCCACCAGTGGGTGGGAAGGAGCCTGTCACACACCTGGAAATGGACTTTGACGGGCATAACAAATTTGTGTGCGTTCTCGAGTCCGTCTGCGAGATGACTGGCGGGTCTGTTTTCGGGGTGTATCAAGAAACGAGCTATATATAATAGACTGGAATGACTAGAACCATGGTCAAGAAGGAACGATAACTAGAACCAACACGAGCCGCGCAGCGGCAATCACTTGTAATAAATAGACACATCTCCAACACCTACACCCAACTGTCCAGAGACTGGTCAGTACCGTGGCCAATATTCTGAAACCCAAATCACACCTCATCGTCACGACCATGGTCAACTTCACCAGCCAACCTCCCTTCTTCGTCGGATATCATCTTCGCAAAACAAATATCTATCGTGCCTGCTTCCCGCAGGCTGACCTCCGTCGGTTCCTTCACGGCTTCCATCACCTCGCTGATAGAGGCGGAATGATGACCCAACCACAAGAGTTGCAGAGCGCCTATACCCGGGATGGCAGCACGGTCGTGCAGTGCGTCGGATGCTCGTGTCATGTATAGCGTCAGTCCCAGCATAATCACCGATGCAAATGCCGCAACCGACAACTACAATAGAATCACCTTCGATAAGTGGTCATTGCGTAGATGCCATCACGAACTCACAGGAAGAAGGTTGATCTACAATATAGTTCATTAGTCAATTAAGATATGTTCTGTGCGGTATCAACTGACATTGAGACGCAGGGCAATTAGGTCCTCATTGACATAGGCCATCCCATTGCCAGGTTGAAGTCCTTCATTGGATGCGCCGAGTTGTCCCGCTGAACATGTGAGACAGAATGAGTAAGAACAGGGCAACGCTTGAGAAAGTCAACCCAAAATGATTCCTTACCTAACCAAATGAGTTGTGCAACTACTTTCGCAACAGCCAGCTCCAGTTTATCTAGTCTCACAACGACAGTAGCATTGGGACCACCATTGCTAGAAGATGTGTCCCATTGTGAATATGCAGCGGAGAGATTCAAGCCGACCAATGACATAATATACCTAGAGGTCAAAAAGTACGTGAGGCATTACAGTAGTGCAGGTAAGGGAAAGTCTTAACTCGTCCATCATAGAGGGTTCGACAACATTAATGTTATTCAGCGCTCGAAATGCATACCCACTACCGACCGGCGAAGACAATGCCCTGCCCATCTGGAATAAACAGCGAATCATTGAACGTTCATAAGCTGTTAAAACAAGTACTGTGTAACACACCTCTGCTTCCCAAGTGTCATTTTTCGTCCACTGATACTCTTCCCATTGCGTAGATGGCTGCCAGATGGGCACGGGACTGAGTAGACCGTTGTTTTGCATGTCAACCACGCCATGCGTAGGGTTAGCTGACAGCGAGCATAGTACAACATAGGCGGGAAAGACGTAATCCATATTAACAGCTGCATAAATGTTGTTATCATGGCTATAGTATTATAAACAAGCAAACGCACGCGATTTTCCCCAAGGGATATTTACTCGGAACTTCTCTTGTACCGAAGGCTTGATCTCTAATAATGCAGAGACCGTAAGGAAGATACCGGGCACCGGAATAGCATCTGATGCCTATCGTGCAACTTGTCATCGAGCTTCAATATAGAGTCCACACAAAGAAGTCTTACGAAGATGATACCAGATCCAGAACTATTGCATAAAAATATTTGCGATACTTGTATCATATCTGACGCTGCAAACATTTCTCAACATGATGCACAATCGCCACTACCACCGTAACAACAACGCACAAGGAACTTCCGTGAGGATGCAGAAGTCGTGCCGATACCAGGGATGTTAAATGGATCAATCAGTAGTAGGCCGTCATTCGATGTAACATTGGGAAGCAATCCGCAACGCGAGGTTATGGTTGTTGCATTCACAGTTGCATTTCCTTCCACAGAGCTTGTTTGTATGGTGTCATAGAGTGTGGTATTGGATATCCCTGCAGTCACCAGTCCCGGCAAGCGATTGACAACTGGTAAGGACGCGGTCATGAACTCCCAGTTCGTGTCAGAGCCATATGATATGTCATTTAGCCATCCTAGTGTTGTTGGCACAGAAGTCGCCATAGAAGTATTGAATGTCTGAAATTGAAGGAGAGTGGAGGATGTGACATGCAACACGGAGATGCTCGCAAGGTAGGCTGTTACAGCAAAGGTCATCCACCACGAGGCAGGTATGTTGGTTTGTCGCCAGACACTACCGAGTGCAGAGCCAAGGCCCGCCCATGCGCCAATGATGTCGTGAATGGCAGTCAGTTTCAGACGGCGTACAAGCGTTCTTGAAATTGCCAGCCGTTGAGTAAGGAAGAGTAGAACAGCCGTATAGATCTAGATGAAGAGCTGTAACTGGTGTATAATTAATACAACATAACAGTGGTCACGTACGGTGTAAAATGCTTGTAATGAAGCACTCAGTATCGCAGGCCAAACATTGTTGTTCGTTGGTGTGAATGAGAGAGTTACGCGGTGTTCCCAGTGATGAATATGAAAGATAACAAGGACGATGTGTATCATGACCAACATGCCATGGAGTATGTGACATAAGCGTGCAGAGTCAGATGATCCTTCGCTTGTATTTTCTAATGATTTTTTCGGGCGAAGCTTCCAGGACGCTGAGGCAGGGAAACGAAGTTATTGGCATGCGACGACAGGTAATCAATTGACATGATAACATACCGAACCAAGTCAAGCTTGGCGGCCGAATAGCAGCATCCTTGCCAACCCTTTCGAACGGATCTAGTGACATTAGTATCTGCGACGAAGGTGGGCGTGTAAGAAATCCAGGTCAATGAGTGAGAAGGTGACGGCGAAAAGCAAGGTCTATTCGGCTGCAAACACGAGTATTATCTATTGTACGTGATTATGTGGTAAGTCGCGTCTTGAGGTAGAACGCAGGTTCTGCTAGACAAGCAGTACCTAGGGGCTGTCCGAGTTTTACTATACTGGGTAGCAACAGTGGTTGCTTATTGGGGGATATGAATGGACTGACTCAAGGAGCTCAACCGCGTACCACCCTCAGCCTGTCAGTCCAATGAACGCGAATGCGTCAAGGTAATGCTCGAGCACAACACGGCTAAATGGGAGTCTGGCAGGCTGCTAGCATGCTTGGCAAGCTAGCACATTCGGAGTCAGAACCTGAAGGGGAAAGATCTGCAGACAGGTGAGCACTGAGCGAAAGCACCACTACACGTGGTCGACGTCGTGGAAGATGACGTACTCTATCTTAGTCTCCCAGGCTAGGCAGACATTAGACGAAGGAAGATAATGGTTCCTTCTATACTGCCTTTTCAACGCCTCGAGACATAAACGACGCGAAAAGTCTGTCTGGGATACAATAACAGCCTCGCCGATCACCACTATGAAAATCCAGCTATTTGGAGGGAAAGACAGATGTACGACATGTCGGTAGATGGGCATGTATTGATGAGAAGCAGGTCACTCACCGAAAGCCTGATTTCCATGATCGAGCAGTTCATCTCACGACGTTTCAAGTGTTCCCATGACTTCTCCATTCGACCAAGCTCAAGGGAGGCCCCGATCTCCGCTGATAATGTAGGATGTGATGATTTACAAGCAAAGGATCAGTTCTCGAATCACGTCCGCAAGTCTCCGTGGATTGCTTTATGGGATCACGGGATCACCCCCGGGACTCGCATGGCTGATTTCCAGCATTTCGTCGCGTCGAATTTGATCGACATGTATGCCTGCCGAAGGAGGGGATGTTGAGTTTTTTTCCGCTGACGACTGTAGCTGTAGCGTGAAGATCACTAATCGAATACCAAGGTGATAGAAAGTAACCCCAAGTTCAAGTCTGATAGATTGGCGTTCCAAGCTACCGGGCATGATGATGCGATCAAGCAAATGACAAGGAGGATAGCGGATGGGCTGAGTGGTGGGCGGAATGAATATGGGGACAAGATGGGGACTGTGGATACGGGGACTGGATGAGGTTTAGGTGGGAGCGTGAGGAGAAATGGGTATGGATACAGGGTATGCTGTATGTGTTATCGATGGCTTTTCAATACGATAGACGCGTCACGCTGGTCCCGATTCCACTAAGTACTGAGAGTCTGAGACCAAAAGATGGAACTAACGGCAGTGGGAGGGCCTGCGCTAAAGGAGTAGGCGATGTGGTAGTCAATCATCAGCGAAAGTGGCGGCCTTGGAATACTTGCGACCCTTTTCGAGACTACTCATACCAGTCGTTTAGCACCCTGCAAGGTAATGGATAAAATACAGTGTATTTCGTGCGTACAATGAGTCCACAGCCGCGAAAAGGCCGATCCAGTCTATACGAGTTCGACTGAGTCGATACCACAGGAGAGAATGATCGAGCATGTCGTAGAAACAAAATAAATGGTCAATGACGTGAATACGACTCGGAGGAAGAGTCAGAATGTGTAAATAGGCAAGGAATGAACATACCTAGGCTAGGCATCCTGTTGGCTGCAACAAGCCGGCATCTGTTCCTGAGGTGCGGGAGTTGTCCTCCACGCCATCAACCGGTGCATTTGTTGGTTCTTTCATTTAGATACGGCTGGCAGCGAGACATGCAGAGCCACGAGCTCCAGTGGCGATTGGTTGTGGCTTAGGCTTTGCATGGGTTGGAGATCGGGTACGGGCATCGGTCATGTAAATGAGGGGTGGGAGTTACGATAACAGTCTCTACGGGCCACTGTTCTGAAGGGCCAATAACGAGGAGGGGCCGAAATGCAGCGACTCGAAGAGAAGAAAAGAGTCAAGACACATTCATCGTTTTAGTCAGCTCCCGACTCATGATCAAGGCTCTAAATCTAAGTTTACTCTAAGTACTGCTTTCATTATCCTATCGCGTTTTTTTTGCTAAGAATCTATGTTGTCCTTACGGTCTCTTGTCCAGCTCACCAACTGATGCTTATACTACGCAACGAATCTGACAAGCTCTGCAAGGGGAATACTTGTAATGAACGCGTCGTGACGCTATGGCCAATCACTAACCATGTGGCGTTCCTGACTGTTCCCGAACCCCAGCTTTTAGCCAGTAACTTTGCTGAGGCCCTCCAAGCTTAGGAAAGGAACCCCACGCTCGCATTCGGTCAGGCCAAGTTCAGGCTGTATGTTACATACGAGGTTCAGGTAAAATGATGCTAAAAAGGTCCGTAGAGCCTTGAGTCACCGGTCATGAAAATCGTGTTTGCCATCCACCTCGTGGCTGGGGCTTCCTCTTCCTTTTAAAGAGTGCACGGGGTAATATTATACAATGACTACACTGAGGTATGGTCCTTCTCTTCTGATCTCTCTTCCTGAACAGCGACAGTCCGACTTAGAATGTCCTAGCATGCACACTTTCGGTAAGTAATTAAAATCTTTAGCTGTCGGTCTCGTTTTGATGGGATGTTCCGGTAAACGTCGTAAATGCGTGGTCGAGTTTCGCCTTAAATCGCCCATCACTGACCAGCAAGACCATGCCCCGCACCTTGCTGGGGCTTCCTTTTGAAGGGTCCATGTATAATACGACACGTATGGTCTTTCTCTCCCGATCTCTCTTCCTACACAGTGATAGTTGGTATGTTCAGGTGACTCCTTTATGAAAAGGGTCGGAACTGCTACATGCATATTTCGGTAAGTCTTTCATTTCCGGTTGCTGTTCCTCGCTTTGACAGAGTGTTCAGGTAAACATTGATCCACCAAGGATGATCGGTGATCTTGAAGAAGGCGTCTATTATGTCCACTATTCCAGCATATGGGATCGTTATATTGGCATCCCCCGCAAGGGTAATGACAAAGCACTTCGTGGAGTGTCCAACGATGGCGCGTGCTTTATATCAGGCATTTCGGCAAATGTAAAGTATACTTTATTGTCGCCATCGGTGTAAATTTCATTAAACGAGTAGTTGGTGTACTGTAAGATTGAACGCAGACAAAGCTGTGCCCTGGTTCGTCAGGCCGACTACGACGGATTGCATGTGAGCGATGATTATCCTTGACGGCGAAGAGTACGTTGGGTCCGTGGGCAACAAGGACGAACCGGTGTGTGTATTTTCCTTGTTCGTAAAGTGTCTTTGCTTAATCCAGCACAGATCGTGGTCTCCGACGAAGGCACGGAACCCTTTGTAGTGCTGGGATACAGATGTATGTACAACATGCAAGATTAGACGCAACCGAGCAAACGGGAGTGATCTAAACATCTTAAGCAATCCTCCAGCTCGGCTGGGGTACGAAGCACATTCTTTATACTGAAATACATAGAAGGGCGATAGCATGTCAATAGGTAGGCAGCGCATATAGTTCATCCTGAAACACCGAAGTGGAAGTAAGCAATATTAATGTAAAATATGCGTTGAATGAACGAAGCAATCGAAAATCAGGTCCAGAACCCAGATCATATTTAAAAATGCTCAAATAACAAAATAGACTCTTCTGCTCCCCGGCTTTCTTCTCGTATATCACTAAATCTATTAGCCATATGAAGCCCCATGAATATGGCGGAGCCCACTGCCTTTCTTTTTGGTCTTGCCTTGGCAGAGTCTCCACCTGCACGCCTCTCGCGACGTTGCCGGGAGCTTTCGCGCTGTCTATGAGGGGATTTTTATTCCTTTGTTTTCCCGTGTACATGTGTATTCTCAATACCTGTAATTTAATAAATGATGACCCGCGACGGTGTAGGTTCCCAGGTTCTTGTTGATTGGTCGAATTTCATTTCTTATTTCTGTCAAGCATCTATTGACGAAATGTAGCATTAGCTCCAGTCCCTCAGGAAGGTTGCAATTTCGCAGTCATCACAATTGCAGTCGTATGTCTTGGATTGTTACCCAGCCACAACATCAACCGTGCCTGCATCATCAATACTATACACCACAACCAGCGAACATTGGACTGAGTAAACCACACCTTCAAACTCGGCAGCCAAAACACCCTCGGGCCTCCACACTTTGCCCAACCTCAACGTTGTGCAAACGACGAGCAAACGACAAAGCTATAGTTGAAACAGGAACGTCGCCATTAATGACGACACGAGCAGCTTCACCATTAAACAGCAAAGGCATTGTAGGTAACGACAAAGGGTCCTAGGACCCAACATACCGTACAAATAGTACCGAGCACAAATTTCAAATTATGGAGCGAGAATGATCCCAAGAGGTGGCCTACCCAGTCATCTAGTTAGATGAATCCCACATGCCCAATGACTTATCACAAGATTAACGGAGCAGACCTTCGCACAGTAGATATCTATCCCCATAAAGCTGTCAGACAGTGAGATTCGCAGATTTACTTTGAAGCTCACATTGACCTGACGTAGTGCCAGACCCGTCACCCAGTGTAATAAATCAAAGAGGACATCGAGTTACCATTAGGAATGGCCCTTGGCAGCAAATTAGTAGTACTGGACAGGATAGCGAGAAGTCTGGAACGAAGTTCACGAATGAGCTCCAGTGACATCAACTCAGTGGCAGAGTGGTAAGGTGCCTCACTCGAACACCATGTTGCTCACATGATGTTACTCTTAGCACTGGGTTAGCTTGGGCACACCATGGCTAAACGGGCAGGCTCTTGCTTGGCATGGGAAAAGATCTTGAGACAGGTAAGCAGGCAACAGCACCACTATGCGCTGTCGACATCGCGAAAGATGATGTGCTACTATCGTTTCAACATCTGACACGACGATGAAAGGCGTGATGATGTACAGCCACGGCTACTTATGAAGAGCCAACTCCTAGGAGGAAACGCAGCGAGAAATATCATTGTCTGCTTTTGTCATCGCTGGTCCATCCCTGTTGTATGCTGGGCATGCGATAGTGAGTGATGTACTTACTGTTTGAAGGTTTCGTCGCGCTAATAACAGTCTGATGAGTTACTGATTGCATCGATTAATAAATAGGTATATCCCCGACTCGCGCAATATTTCAAGACAGTACCTTCATAGCCTACATCAAACCATCCAGAGGTTATTGAGACCATTATCCTGAAACCCAAATTACATCTCATCGCGGTCAACTTCACCAGAGAAGTTATCAGTTGATTCAGAATTCCCCAATTCTTCTTCGTCGGATATTGTCTTCGCAAAACAAACATCTATCATGCCTGCTCGGCGCAGGTTTGTCTCCGTTGGATGCTTCACATCCTCCAGGACCTCACTGATAGAGGCCGAATGATGACCCAACCACAAGAGTTGCAGTGCGCCTATATGTGGGATGGCAGCCTGACTGTCGTGCGATGCGTCGAATGCTCGTGTCATGTGTAACGCCAGTCCTAACATGATCACCGATGCAGATACCGCAAATGACAACTAGAACCATCTTCGATAAACTGTCATTGCATAGATATCGACACAAACTCACCGGAAGAAGGTTGATCTACAACATGTTTCATCAGTTAATTAAAAATAGGTTCCGTGCAGGGCAAACTGACATTGAGGCGCAGGGCAATTAACTCTTCATCAACATTGGCCATCCCATTACCAGGTTGAAGTCCTCCATTGGATGTATCAATCTGTCCCGCTGAGCATGTGAGACAGAATGAGTAAGAACAGGGCCACACTTGAGAAAGTCAAACCCAAAATGATCCCTTACCTGTCCAAACGAGTTGTGCAGCTGCTTGTGCAACAGCCAGCTCTAGTTGACCCGGCCTCACAACAAAATTAGGAATGGGAGGAGCACCACCACCGCATTGCACCGCTTCAGCGGTGAGATTTAAGCCTACCGATGACATAATATACCTAGAAGTCAAACCGTAGGTAAGGCATTGCAGCAGTGCAGGCAAGGTAAGGCTTTAACTCATCCGCAATAGAGGGTTCGAGTTTACGTCCAGCTGCATCTGTAAATATATTTCCACTATTGACCGCGATGGACAGAGCTCTGCCGATCTGGAAGAGACAGTGAAACATTGAACCTTCATAGCCTGTCAAAACGAGTGCTGTGTAACGCACTTCTGCTTGCCAACCGGAATTCTGATCATTCCACTGATATATCTCCCATTGCGTGGATGGCTGCCAGATGGGCACGGGACTGAGTAGACTGCTGTTTTGTATGTCAACCACACCGTGTGTAGGGTTGGCTGACAGCGAGCATAGCACAAAATAGACGGGAACAACGTAAGACATTTTGGTGCCAACTGCAGAAGATTTTATTATTATGGCTACACCATAAAAGAGGGAACGCACACCAAGATTCCCAAGTCATGTTTACTGGTCGCACCTCCTCTTGTACTGAATCCTCGATCTCTAGTAATGTAGAGACCATAAGTATGACACCGGAGACCGGAGATGCATACTATTGTGCAACTGTCACTCAGTTTCTAGAGTCCACACGAAGAAATCTTACCTCTTGAAGTACTTGTATCAGATCTGACCCTGTAAACACTTCTCAACATGATGCACAATCACCACAACCACAACGACGCACATGGGGGGCTTACACTGATAGATTCGTTGAGACCATACATCAACGGAGCGGTTACTGTGCTTGCATTCACGGAATATGTAACATGGGGAAGCAATCCGCAACGCGAGGTTATGGTCGTTGCATTTACAGTCGCATTTCCTACTACCGAGCTTTTTTGCGCGGTGTCGTAGACTGTGGTGTTGGATAACCCTGTAGTCACCAGTCCAGACAATTGATTTATAACTGGCAAGGATGCGGTAATTGATTCCCAGTTCGCGCTAGATCCATATGATAGATCATCTAGCCATCCTAGTGTTGTTGACACAGAAGTCGCCATAGAAGTATTGAATGTCGGCAATTGTAAGAGAGTAGAAGAGGTAACATGCAACACGGATATACTCGCAAGGTAGGCTGTTACAGAAAAAGTCGTCCACCACGAGGCAGGGATGTCAGTTTGTTGCCAGACACTACTGAGTGCGGAGCCGAGGCCCGCCCATGCGCCAGAGATGTCGTGAATGGCTGTTAGTTTCAGACGGCGAACAAGTGTTCTTGAAATCGCAAGCCGTTGGGTAAGGAAGAGTAGAACAGCCGTGTAGATCTAGACGAAGCCCTGTAACTGGTGTATAATTACCACAACATAACAGAGGACACGTACGGTGTAAAATGCTTGTAGTGAAGCACTCAGCACCACAGGCCAAACATTACTGTTCGTTGGTGTAAATGAGAGAGTTACACGGTGTTCCCAGCGACGGATATAAAAGATAAGAAGGACGATGTGTATCATGATCAACATGCCATGTAGCATGTAACATGAGCGCGCAGAGAATGATCCATCGCTTGTATTTTCTGAGGGATCTTTCGGGCGACGCTTCCATGACGCTGAGGCAGGGAAATGTAGTCGTTGGCATACAACAGCAGGGAGATAAGTTGATAACATACCGAACCAAGTCCTTGGCGGCTGACTCGCAACAGGATCCTTGTCATTTGTGGCCGAGATGTTGAACTCCCTTTCGAAGGGACCTAATGGCATTGGTATCAGTGATGAAGGTGGGCAAAGTAAAACGCAGGCTAACAGGAACATAACTCCTTGGCACGTCACACTGGCAGTGGGGGCGGGGCGGTGTTCGACTATCTTCATTCGTCTAACGACTCTAAGGTCTGCATAGGTATCCGAGTGCAGTGGTGTTGGGTAGTGTTATTATCAGAAACCGCACCGCTCCGGGTCCCAGTAGTACAGAGCAAGTACAGAGTCACTACTCCCGACTTGGACCCAGTTCGAACATTGCTCTACAATGGTTTGCTAGTGATTTTCGTTCTCAGTTTCCTTTTTCGTTCATAGTAACATATGTACTTACGTATTACACGTCACAGGCTTTCTCTATTTCTCTAATTTTGCACTCGTCTGGCTGATAAGTATAGTCTGTGTGCCTGCAACTCTGTACTCAATAACAACTGTTTGATAGTCGTAGTGGTTGTCGTTCCGCGTTCCGCGTTTCGCTTCACCTTTTCTCTTCCTGATAAATGGCTCTGCAGTGCTAACTTACTTGCCACAGGCTGGAGTCAGCCCACTGTTTGGAGTTAGAAGGAAAAAGATCTAGAGACGGTGAGCAAGCAAAGGCACCACTCTACGCAGCCGACGTCGTGAAAGATGATGTATTGCTGGCTTAGTCTCTCCTAGGCACGGACCTTAGACGAAAGAAGACAATCGATGTTTCAATGCCCCGAGACATGAAACACGCGAAAGTCAGTCCGGGATACAATCGAACCATGGACATATTCATCGTGTCGCTCTTGGTCTGCTCCCATTGAACCACTACAAACATTTTCAATATCCTGGTCGCTGGAGCGCCTCGTCCTCGAGCACTCTATTTTTCCAGGATAGCTCTAGACATTCCTATTCATCCCATCTTGCATTACTCGCCAAGGTTTACTCTATTTTGCAGCATTGATATTTATCCAAACGCATCGTGGCAGGTCGTGAGCATAGCCATGTCATTGAACTATAGCGTTCCCGAACTGCATTTCGCCAGTAATTTACCCAGGCTGGGTGCCCCGCACACCCGTCGCTGAGGGCCTAGGCTGTATATACACGAGTCTCAGGTAAAGTGGAGCATGATTTACATAAATGGGTACTCGAGCTTTACCTCAATTTGCAACTGTCACTGGTGACTGGTCAGCAAGACCGCGTTTCCCCCGCACTCAGCTAGGGCTGAAGGGTCCATGTAATATATATGATGCCAATTACGGAGCTAAGGAGCTTTTCTTCGGATCTTTATTCCTGACCAGTGACAGCATGCATACTTGTGGTAAGTCTTTCGCTTCCAATCAGTCGTCCTCGCTTTGATAGAATGTTCGGGTACGCTATAGACACAGCAATCCTGTCGCTCATCCTCGCGCACTCTGTTTCTCGCGGAATGGTGGCGTCTCTATTCATCCTATTACGCATTGCTTGTTAATGATATCGTCCTTGCAATATTCTGTCGAGAACTTCCCGAACCGCTTTGAATTTCGCCAGTAATCTTGTAAGGCTCCCCACGGGGCACGCTCTTCGCTCGAGCTGTATGTTACATCACGTGCAGGCAAGGTGGAGCGTACATGGGTACTCGAGCTTTACCTCAACATTTGCAACTGTCACTGGTCAGGCAGACACCGTGTACGGTCCTTCTCAGTTTCTGATTCCTCTTCCCGAACAGCGAGAGTCGGAATATTCAGGTGACTTCTTTATGAAAGGGGCCGGAATAATAGCAGGCATACTTGACTACTTTCGGTTAGTTTCGCTTCCAGTCGCCCTTCCTCGCTTTGACAGAATGTTCAGGTAAACGTTGTACCCCTGTACACCATTCAACGGCGAACAATAATCCCGGCCGGTTCATCAGTTATGGGAATGACGAGATTGGACACGTGAGTGGATTGCTGGGACTCGGAAGAAGTGATTGAATTGCTGGGTCTGAATCACGGGTATAAAGGTAGGGTGGTCAAGATCACTGGCCTCATCTTCCTATTACACCGACTCACTTATTCATTACATCTCTGCATCATCAACTATGTCTTTTCCTGAAGGCGACAAAATCTATTACCTCCAAAGTTCTAGGAAGCCGGATTATTACGCTAGCATTCGTACAGGCGAAAGGGTACTTCGCGGAGAGCGCTCCAATCCCAGCGATTACTCCCAGCAGGTAAGTTGAAGTACCCTCCTGCCACCCTGAGCGCTCACGCCAAGAGTAGTTTCTCCTGAAATATGATATCAATGATGCCGACAGCTCTCAGGCGTTTTGCACTCTCACCGACGTCGGGGATAAAATCCTATTGGGTGTAAACTCCGTCGACCAAGTAAGTGGCTTACTGTATGGTTGAAATTGCTGCTTAGACACCGTCTGTAGTTCCAACCTGTCTATGGCTTGGACCGCGCGCAGGCCTGGATCCTCAGGCCGGCTAACGCTGGTTACTCGTAAGCGATGACCATCCTTGTTTTGATTTTTCGCGCTCAAGCTTAAGGATCGCAGTATTGGCCAGCTCTCTGAGGGCCGTGAATACACTTGGACCATCGGCAACGAAGGCGATCCGGTGCGTGCATTTACCTTCTTCGCAAAGTGTCTCTGCTTAATGCAGCACAGATCGTTATCTCCAGCGGCATCGTGAATGCCGAGAGCTGGCAATTTGTGCCCGTCCCGCCACAATAAGCACTAGGATACAGATGTTGTGTCGTGTATTCCCTTAGTTTCTGAAATCGGGTTGTTGTAACTTGTTGTATAATTAGTCTACACAAATGTTAGCGCGTCAAGCGGTACCAAATCTTTTCGGGTTCATTCTTGGTTCACTCGTTTCCAAATTCCCATTGAGAAAGACTTGGTGACTAGGTACAACATGCAGGATTCCACGTAGCTTCAATGAGCCGAGCACTGAACAGGAGTGATCTAAATGTCTTAAGCAATCCTTTAGTTTGACTGGGATACGAAGCACATTGGAACATTGGAACATTCTTCATGCTTAAATGGCAGAGAATAGAAGGGTAGCATGTCAATAGGGAAGCAATGTGGTTCATCCTGAAACAACGAATTGGAAGTAAGCAATGAAATAATAAACGAAGCGGTCGAAATCAAGTGCAGAATCATGATTGAAAATGCTCGAATAAAGAAGTCAGCTCTCTGGCGAGGAGAAACATACTACAGACCTTGAGCAGGGTGGATTGTGGAAAGATGATAGATATACAACCCATAAATAAGTTGCGAGCTCTGTTCTTAAAGGATATCAGCGTATGTCCTCAACCTTCCACCCACCATGTTATCCATTACCATAGCCAAACGTCTCGTCAGCGTCGGATGCATTGTCTACACAAACCTCAAGGGCCGCTGAGATGCAGGAATGGTAAATGGATGTTTGGAGATGTTGGTATCGAAATCAAAATGGATCTTAAGCATAGTACCCCCTCACGAAGTGTTTGCTTTCGCGGAGGAGATACGAGGAGTCGTCCAAGAATCCCCGGGCGTGTTTGTCGACTGCAATCCAGGGGCTGAAAAACATATTGGAAGGCTCGTCAGAGGGACATCTATGAAATTCATTGACACATGCAGAAGACCACCACGACCTGAGTTAGATCCCACCTCGTATGCCTATTCAGAAGGGGAAGAAGTACTGGAAAAACTTGCTGCTTTGTCCCAATACGGGCTTCGAGTATCGTTGTTGAAGGGCCTAGGTGCTGGAGTCGGGGATGGAAGTGCTTTGAACTTGAAGCTGCACGAGTCGGCGAGTGATTCGTTCCGGGAAAAGAAGACGGGCTTACAATACTCGTTGTGATAGATGAAAAAGAAAGGCTTTATAGGCCTCTTCATGACGATGATGGTTTGGATCAATGCGCACTTTCATAATATTTGTCATACCATTGACAGCTGCCTATCGCTCGTTACCCAGTGTGACTGTCAATGCCCTAATGAAAGAACTTGGCATGTTACAGCCTGAACCCGAAGGAATCCCAAAGGCTAATCGTTTCATATGCGAGATGGAAGGGTTTGTACAGTTCGTTGGAGGCGGAGAAGCAGACGTACGTTCGAAATAGTTGAGCGATCGTTGTCATGAAACAAGCATCGCGTGAAACCACAGATGTCGTCGTGGCTTGAGCTTGAGGATGAGCAAAGATTATCCGAGTCGATTACCATATCCCGATGAAATCTGACGGTGGTCTCATGGACTCCATCAAAACTCTACACTCTCAGTAGAGAACACACATATCCATGTCCGCTCAAAGTTCCACTCCCGACCTGGCTAGAGCACTCTCAGATTTCTCTTGGAACAATGGCTCTCGACGTTCCTATTCATCCTATTTCGCGTTGTTTACTAAAACTCCATCATGTATTTGCAGTCTTCTGTGAGGATTAACTACTACACAACGAATTTGAAGGACCCTTCGAGGCCCGGATTATCCAAGCTGATTATAATCAACGCCGCGGACATCGTGGACGGTCACGGTGGTATACCTAAGTAGCGTTCCCGAACCGCAGCTTTTAGCCAGTAACTATGTCGACGGCCCCCAACAGTGCACGGACAACTTCGTTCAGACGTTACATGCACACAAGGTTCAGGTACTAAAAGTGGAGCTCAAATCGTGTTTGCCCCGCACTTCGCTGGGGCTTCCGGATTCAGTAGGAATCATTCGATGATATTGCGTGCGCACTCTTTAGAAAGAAGTCACAGCGGGGTGCGGGGCAAACACGGTCTTGCTGACCAGCACTATCTAAAGGGTGCGTGTGTATGTAATATCATACAATGACTTGACAATGACTCCTACTGGGGTAATACTGGTATTTAGTACATTCCAGTCGCTCTTCGCCTTGACAGAATGTTCAGGTACACTTCTTTATGGAAGGGGCCGGAACTAGCTTCCAGTCGCACTCCTCGTTTTGACAGAATGTTCAGGTAAACGTCGTAAATGGGTTGCCGATTTTTACCTCAATATGGCCCGTTACTACAGTGGTCACATGGTCAGCAAGACCGTGTTTACCCCGCACCCCGCTGTGGCTTCCTTCTAAAGAGTGCTGTGTGTAATATCATACAATGACTCCGACCGAGGCATGGTCCTTAGTACATTCCAATTAGGCTCTTTCTCGGCTTGACAGAATCTTCAGGTGACTTCTTTATAGAAAGGGTCGGAATGATGGCATGCATACTTTCGGTAAGTCTTTCGCTTCCAGTCGCTATCCTTTCTTTGACAGAATTTTCAGGTAAGCATCGTAAATGGATAATAGAGCTTTACCTGAACATCGCTCGTCACTCAGGTCAGCACGATCGTGTTTTCTCCGCACCTCGCTGCTGGGGCTTCCTTTGGAAGGGTGTGTGCAATAGTAATATGATACAATGACTACAGAGGTATGGTCCTTTTCTTTGACTCTCCTAAACAGTGATAGTTGGAATGTTCAGGTGACTTCCTTATGAAAAGGGCCGGAACTACTAGTACAGCATGGATATTTCGGTAAGTCTTTCGCTTGCTCCTCCTCGCTTTGACAGAATGTTCAGGTAAACATCGTACCCCTGAATACCATTCGACGGCGATCAATAATCCTCACCGGTTCACCGGTTATGGGGATGACGAAAGCCACAGTCTACCTCAAGTTCATTCCATTGGACACGCGAGTGGGCCACTCGCGGTGACTCGGATCGAGTGATGGAATTGCTGGGTTCTGAATGGGTCTGAATCACGGGTATAAAGGTAGAGCAGTTATCATCCTATCACACCAACTCACATATTCTTCCCATCTCTGCATCATTCACCATGCCTTATCCTAAACCTGGTGTGTATTACATCCAAAGTTCCAGCAAATTGGATTGTTACGCTAGCATCCGCCATGGTGGAGAAAGAGTACTTCGTGGGGAGTCGCTTGATCCCCGCCAGTACTCCCAGAAGGTAAGCTGAAGGACTCTGGGACCCTCCTGCCACCTTGAGTGCTCACGGTAAGAGTAGTGGCGCCTGGATTATGTCAACGATGCCGACAACAGCACTAGTACTCTGGTATTATGCGCTTTCACCGAAGCCGACTCTAAGGATAAATTCTCTTTGGGTGTAAATTCCGTCGAACAGGTAAGTAGTCTACTGTAAGACCGAAATTATTGCTTAGGCAATGTCTATAGTACCAACCTGTCTACGGGTTGGACAGCTCGCAGTCCTGGTTCCTCAAGCAGACTGACATAGGTTACATGTGAGCGACAATTATCCTTGTTTTGACCGTTCGTGCTCAAGTTCGAGGGTTACAGTGTCGGCAAGCTCTCTGCGGACCCTGTGTACACTTGGTACCTCGGTAAGAAAGGCGAGCCGGTGCGTGCATTTCCCTTATTCGTAAAGTGTTTCTGGTTAATCCAGCGCAGATCGTCATCATTAACGACGGCAGGACGGAAGCCCAGAGCTGGCAATTCGTGCCGGCGGATGAATGAGCACTGGGATACAGAAGTCGTGTCATGTATTCACTTAGTTTCTGAGATCAAGTAGTTGTTGTACGATTAGTCTATGCAAATTATTAGTGTGTCAAGTGGTGCCGATTTTTTTTGAGTTAACTCAATTCCCACTTAGGAAAGAGATGGTCACTGATCTAAATGTCTTAACCAGATCTTTGCGGTTGTACAGTGTCAGAATCGTGGACGACCAGCCACCCCATTCGGTGTGTGATTGATGGTGCTGATCGACCGTCGACGACTAATGCAGATATCGAAGGTAGTCGACGTCGCGACTTCGTCATCTCTACAATTTCACCGGCGTTGTGGTGCTTCTCCTCGTCAGAGAGCTCTATCTACATGTCACTCAGATATAGATTTCTACGAGAAGAAAGTCGGCGAGCAGAAGCTCTTAATTGATTTCATTATTCGAGCATTTTCAAATATGATCTGGACCTGATTTTCGACCGCTTCCTTCATTCAAGTATATTATTACATTAATATCGCTTGCTTCCACTTTGGTGTTTCAGGATCGACTACGTTGCCTACCTATTTACATGTTATCGCCCTCCCATGTATTTAAGTGTGAAGAATGTTCTTATGTGCTTCGCACCCCAACCGGTTACCGAGCTGATCCGTGAGAAGATAGGGGCTGAGTGCAAAGTTCGAGCACAACAGCTAAAATAGAGGAAGCAAGCCAGCTCAATCCGCATTATTGTTGTATCTGCGACACACCTGTTTGAGTTGTTTCCGCCTACATATTTCAGTAGTGCCTTGAGAGAGCCGCTCTACATCTAAACTGAGAACACTACCGGAAGACAAAAATAAACATAGTACGGACCTCCGCACCAGAGCGGGGTAGATCGTGGAAAGACGAAAGACATACGATCCATAAATAAGTTCTACTCTTCAAGGAAATCAGTGTAGCTCCTCAACCTCCCACTCACCATGTCATCCATCGCCGTCGTTTCTGCAGGAGCCATGGGCTCCGCAGTAGCCAAACGTCTCGTCACCGCGGGATGCACCGTCTACACAAACCTCGACGGTCGCTCAGAAGCCGCTCATCAACGAGCACGAGATGCAGGAATGGTGAACGTGTCTTTGGAGACGTTGGTATCGAAATCGAAATGGATCTTGAGTATAGTACCCCCTCGCGAAGCGTTTGCTTTCGCAGAGAAGATACGAGGGATTGTCGACAAGCATGGAGAATCACTATCCGATCCTCATCCCCGCGTATTCGTCGACTGCAACGCTGTTAATCCGGAGGCTGTCAAACGTATTGGAGGGCTGTTCAGAGGGACGTCTATGAAATTCATCGATGCAGGGATAGTGGGAACACCGCCACGACCTGGGTTCGACCCCACCTTTTATGCGTGTTCAGAAGGGGAAGAGATGCTGGAAGAGTTTGCTACATTGTCGCAATACGGACTCAAAGTATCTTTGTTGAAAGGTGCTGGTGCTGGAGTTGGCGATGCAAGTTCTTTGAAGCTTTGCGAGTCGGTGAGTGATTCATGCGGGTAAAATAAGGCGGGGCTTACGATCCTCGTCTTGACAGATGATGAAGAAAGGATCTATAGGCCTCTTCATGACGATGATGCTAAGTGAGTACCCGCTTTGGATCAATTTGTACCTTCATAATATTCGTCGCGCCATTAACAGCTGCCCATCGCTCGTCACCTGCGACCTGCCGACGCCCTAATGAAAGAACTCAGCATGTCACAGCCTGCCTTGATGGGCAGGCTGATACAAACTGTACCAGAAGGAATCCCAAAGGCTTATCGATTCGGATACGAAATGGAGGGGCTGGCAGAGTTCGTTGGAGGCGGGGAAGCAGACATATTCAGAGGTTTCGCAAGAGTGTTCGAAAGAGTTGCAGGATCGCTGTCAGGAGATAAAGCAGACATCGAAACTCTAACGAGAGGCGTAGAGAAAGCTCTGGAATTGCAGGAGAAGTCGAAGTAACTTACATTTATACATCTTCAGCTCGGGTGGCGGTTCGCTGAGTATAGTACTTACATAGAAGAGCTCATCAATCGATGACTTTGCAGAGGTTCCAAATAAGCCTCTGACAGGCTTTGTTGGCTACCTGTTAGGTGATGGGTGGGACAAGCCGGTGCAAGTCAGTGCACTCCTCTGATAAAAGCGATCTAGTGTGATCAAGACATAAGTACTGAGCATGATGCGTGTCAAACGCATCAGGGATGTGAGATCATTGGCAGATTGACTAGCTAGAGGCCGGTCACAACTTTCTAAGTCAGTCATGTACAGTACAAGCAACGACCCGAGCTCGATGATCCAGCAATCTACCAAAGCGTGCGAATTTCGAAACACCAACATCCTCCACGAAAAACCACAGCAATAAACGAAAATAATGTGTCAATAGTGAGAACGTAGGTTACTCTGAGGGGAAGAACGAACGAATGAAGTGAGAGCAAGTGAAAATAATAATATACCAACAAAAACACTCAAAGAAGTCCAGATTCATAGTAAGATGATATGATTGAATAAAGAAATCAGTTGTCTTGTTCCATCGTTTCCTTCTCGTACTTCTTCTTCAATGAGCTCACTGGAGATCCGTCAATACAAACTTCGACGGGGGGAATACAGCATTGCGTACCTTCTCGTGATAGTTGACCCGAGTTCAGCCATCCAGATGGGAACGCCGCCACAATCTGCAAGCGAATGAGCGATTATCGAGGGCTCGTCAAGGAGAACATACCTTCTGATAAAGAATCTTTCTCGAACCCTGTTCGCTAACAAGCGCATTGCTGCCATCTAGATCACTGCAGCTACGTCAACACAAATTCACAAAACCAGAGTAAAAGAGCGCCTTACTTCTTCTCGTTCTCGAGCCGACAGCATTCGTTACTGAGCATCACGAGCTGCCAGACAATAGACTTCATCTGCTCTGTCAAGCGGTATTTCTGCGCAGGAGGATGCACATCCCTAGTGCCATCCGTCTTGCCTGCTCCAGCTGCATTGTCGCCGTCGGCACCGCTACCGGCACCGTCGTCATGGTGCTGTGCATCTGCAACACTAGGTGTTGATGCAGCACCCGCTTCGGATTCATTCTTGGCTTTCTCTTTGCGACGCTCTAAGTAGGGGAACATGTCAATGACAAAAGGTTGAATGTATGAACGGACGGGACTAACCCCAAGCAACGACACTCTTCTCCCACTCCTCTTGAGCTTTTGGGAATCCTTCTGACGTTAACGTAGCGAGTTGCTGGAGCAGCTCGTCTTGTCTGTCGATCAAAATCTTGAGGTGGTCGGTAAAGATAGTGCGCTTGATGAGCTTCTGTGACATAACGCGTTGACATGGTGAGCGTCGAAAATGGGCTTTATAAACATTGCGAACGTACGGTCATAGTGAAGCGATTGTAGGGGAACAGCACAGGCATGAGATTGAAGAAGTCTTCATCGTACTCGCCGAGGTTTACGGCCTTTAGGGCGACGTCTGCGAGTATGGGCTTTACCGAGGGTGGGAACTTGCCCTTGACATCCCAAGATTCTGTAACAACATGAGATATTGCACAGCGAGCATTTGGACTTAGATGCGCACCCTTGGATATGGCAACTTTAAGATCTTCGATAGCCAACTGGAGTTCAGGATGGAAGTCGCGCTGTTACAAGTGAGTGCACGGGCATTGCATAGGTCGAGGAGACGTACAATATCCACGACCTTCCTCTTCTTGCCATTCTCCTCGACGACGGTGTAGTTTTTGCGTTTCTTGCCGCCCTTGTCTTCACCAAGCAAGCTAATAGGATGTTCCTTGGTGCCGTCCTCCTTGGTAGCGGGACCTTTGCTTGGACCAGCTGTAGTACCCCCTTCGACAGGGATTTTCTTGGATTTGGGCTTCTTGGGCGTCCTGCTGCGCAAATGAGATGAGCAATGAAGGCGCATCATATCACATAATAAGAAGGCACACCTGTCTTTCATGAGGGCAACTTCACCACTTGAGACGTAAAAACCTTGTTGCTTTGTTTGAGCAAAATGAGTCCTATTGTCGATGTTCAACTCGGAGTCGTCGATGAAAGGGTCATTAACGTCGTAATATTCGGATGTAACATGCTTTTTCTAAGAAGCCCCTTAGTGTTGATCAAATACCCCTTGAATGGTGTGAATTACCTTCTTCTTTTTGGGCTTGTCTTGAGCATCGTGGTCATCTTCGCCCTCACTTTCGGAAGTGTCGGCCTTCGGAGGCGGTGGAGTTGGTTGACGTTGACCGGTGGTCTTCGCCATGCTAGAAATATCGACTTCATAATTATCTGGACCTCCTAGTTTTATTTGGAGTCGAATAGTTTGAAGAGGGGGCGGAGGAGGAGGGGGCGGAGTTGGAGAAGGTGAACGAGGGCGAGGCGCTTTTGACTTTGGTTTGATGGCAGTTGCGGTACCTATGGCAGATACAGGCTTGGAGCCGGTTGCCGATAATGACGACTTTAATTTCTTTGACGGTGGAGGCTTGATATCGCTATCGTCGACGTTGTGAACGTCGTGGTCTGTAACGTAGTCAACAGAATTGTCACGACTGTTGATAGTGTTATTTTGAGCAGAAATTGAAGTGTTCCGACTTGAAATTTGAGGATGTAAAGAAGGTTGAGGATATTTTGAGTCAGTTTCAAGCATTTCAACGTCTTCAGACATGATTTTTTTAAGTGTTGAGGACGTTGGAAGGTGGGTACGAGGAGACGACGATGTTGCGGTGGAGGTTGCCTAAAAAGGAACGTCTCAGGTGTCGTTCTTCCCCTTTTCTCAGCATCTTCAGCCTCCATTTTTTCAGTGCGAAGCAAAAGCGAGCTGCAAAAATCGCCAACAACTCAAGACCGCTTTGCTGACTAACACTTTCCCATCACCAAAATTTTCTATTCCGGCATCTCCCGGTGGCGCTAAATGGTCATGTTCTCCTCCTGCCCTCCTTCCAAGTCCTTATAATAATTTATAGGCGTGTCTCGTTCTTAGTAGGCATTCGAGACTACATGTCTTCTCACCTTTTACTCAAACGCTGTCCCAGTTTAAACTTCTTATCAGCCAATCGAAATAACTTGAGATTCCTTAGACATTTGCCATATTCAGCGTCAACATATCTCCTGCACCTCCCACGTAGATCATACCCGAACATTGAGGGGTCATTCGTGACACGTCATAATCATACAAGTATTACAACTGATATGGCTTTACTCCAGCACACTGGTCCATCAACGGTTTACACCGAATTAGCAGAACTACCCATTCCTGTGTCTGCTGATTTCGTTGGTAGTGATGGTGCGTCCATCAACATGATCAGCGATTGTTGAGATAGACACCCGCCCAGTCGTACGAGTCACTTATTCTGCTCGCGATCACGAGCGCAACACCAAGCAATCTCTCACAAAGACGTTCCCCGTCTTTACTTCTGATGATCAGATAACATCTGCCATCTCGCATGATTCCTCTGAAGTCAAGGCGTTTGCGACCTCTCCTTCCAAGTCTCGTCAGGCAATCCTGCGAGAGGTCACCAATACCACAGGTACAAAACGATTCGTCGAGATCTGGGCCGGCACCCAGATAGAGGCATCCTTAGATGTTACCAAGTACCATGATGTGTTCCATACAGATGGTGAGTTGAACAACCTTCGTGAAGATATACGAATACCTGCTAATCGGATGCCAGAGGTCTTATCGTCGCTCTCCTTCTCTCCGTCAGAGACATCCCTTCTATACACTGCCGAAGCAAATATCAAGGGTGATGACGACCCTTCAGATGACCCGTACCCCAAATTCAGATATACCCCTCACTTTGGAGAACCATCCCGCACCAAGAAAAGACCCACGATCTTTCTATTTCGCTGGACAAGGTCGGCGGTGTTCACCAGAGCCGCTAAGCAAGACATGTTACTTTGTGCGCTTTCGCTAGCGCAGGCTCCCCAAGTACCCGTCCTATTCGGCCAAGCTACCTTTGCAACAGAAGATGTCATTTTCGCCACCGGACACGACCACACCAAAGACGGTCGACTTCTGGGAGTTAAAGGATGCTTCAATCGTCCAATGGGTATATGGGAGCTTAGACTTCCCGAGTCAGCAAGCTTACACGGGACACCTTTGGGTACTAGAATCTCGTGCAACTCATTGAGGCTGACATCACCAGAACGATCTTGTCGTTCACCTCGCGTGTTATTCACCGATAGTCAGACGCCCTATAGACTCGTCTGGCTCTCAAACCCCGTTGGCGGTGCCCATGCATCCTGCGTTTCTCTTGAATCTCGTGACCTCACCACTGGTACCAACAAGGTCCTCGTGGACACCGTCATGGAGCCCACCTCCGAAAATGACTTTCCAGGACTATATACCGAGTATAACATGCCTTCCAGTCCCTTTTTGCGTCGTGGAGACCACGAAAATATTGTGCTCCAGTCCTTATGGCGCTCGCGCACAACCGTGCTCTTCATTGATACGGAATCAGGAGCGATCACAGACGAAACAAAAATGAGCGAGGGCGAATCTATGTACAGTTGGAACGTACTTGCTACAGACGGCAAGACCCGTTTTATCTGTTCGAGGAGTACGCCGACTACCCCATCTGAAGTATTGCTGGGATCCTTCGATCTACATGGTAACATTAATTGGAAAGTCCTAGATAAACCAGCGATGTCTGTAGAAAGTACGTTCGAGTCACTTCGGTTCCCTGCCACGTCTTATCTTGTCTTTTCAGCTGAGAAAGCGCTCAGCGACCTCACTGCGTCGATTATACCCGTTGGTGCACGTCCGCCGACAGAGACCCTCGTTATTCAGTCAAAGAAACTCTCGTCGGGTCCTGGACCCAAACCTGTCTGCGTGACCGTCCCACATGGAGGACCTCATGCAACATTCACGACAGCGTTCTCGCCAGGCACTGTTGCACTAACCATAGAAGGATGTAAGTCCCTCTTCCAAGCTATGCGACTACGATTACTACAAGACGCTCGCAGATACCCTCTCCCTCCCAAATTATACCGGTTCCATGGGATTCGGCGAAAAATACGTTAGAAAACTGCTTGGGCATTGCGGGACGATGGACGTAGAGGACGTGGTAGAAAGCGTCAACGAGCTCATCCGACTCGGTATCTCAGAGCACGGACGACAAGTCGTCCAAGGTGGAAGTCACGGCGGTTTCCTCTCCGCGCACCGTAAGACCCCTTCTCTCTACCCAAAGACGCCCTTCTCACACACTTCACACCTTTAGTGATTGGACAATACCCAAACCTATTCAACGCAGCAGTCATGCGCAACCCAGTCATCTCAGCAGGCGAACTCACAGGATCCGACATCCCCGACTGGATCTACGCCGAATTCGGACTCGAATTTACCCCCCAGTCGCTCATGACGCCCACCACATTCCAAAAACTCTTCGAAGCATCGCCAATTGCGCACGTTGATCGCGTCCGTGCGCCTGTTTTGTTGCTGCTCGGAGAAGACGACTTGCGCGTGGTTCCGACTCAGGGAATGCGGTTTTATCATGCGCTCAAGGGGAGAGATAGGCGAGTGGAGATGTTGACGTTCCCGAAGGAGACGCATCCGCTTGAGGGGGTTGAGGCGGCGAGGGTTTCGTGGGAGGCTGGGAGGGACTGGTTTAAGGCGTTTGCGGAGGAACATTGATCGTACACCCAGGAGTGTGCAGTTTAGCAAATTGTGATTTTTTATCCGAAGGGAAGTACTGTCTTGAAATCTTGAGCGAGTCGAGACTCGGAGATATTACAAGTGATTGCCTCGTGTTGGTCTAGTTATCGCCCCCCCTCGACTGTGGCCCTAGTCTATTATAATGCATAGCTTGTTTCTTGATACACCCCGAAAACAGATCTATATGGCATGATGCCATCATATAAGCACTGTTTCGGTTTAACATGCGCAGTCAGGCCATCAGTTGGTAGTAGGTACAACTTAGTACCGCAGTAGTTTCAATTTCAAAGGCAGCAGCCATTACGGTTCACTTCATTACGGCACATTCATCACCAGACTTCTCTGTGGAAGAGGATACATAATACGGTATCCAGCATCTTGTTCCTTCACACATCGGGGTTATCAATATTCAAGAGGACCTTGTATGTTCTACGAAATGCTTTGGACGACACTAAAACCCGACAGCTTAAACGCGAAACCCCCAACATATAAACTCCTCTTAAATATTGATAACCCCGATGTGCCAACTTGTCAAGGTCCTTCCGAGTCCTGTGAGAAATCTTGGAGCCCGCGGTATCATAGAGCCTATCCGTAGTTTTCTGATCCATCAGTCATATCTCACTTACGTACGACATACTTGAAACCACCGCTTGACGTATTGTTGCTTACCTTGATCTCACCTCCAGAAGGTCACGATTTCACAGGGCGTCTTGTTTACGGACCGTTGGTCTACTAGCAGTACCTCGTGAGTCGTCTGAGTCTAGCAGGGACGTTCGTGTCAAATGCAGGTATGGCTAAACTTACAATTATTAAGGTCTGGTTCACAAGGTGGGTTTCCCTACTTAGGTCGGATCACCTAGTGTAGTTGATCCATTGGCAGTGCCGACTCTCACATCAATGCGCAGGCCTTTCCTTGGTTTCTCAGTATCGCATACTGACACTAGTAAGACCGATCACATTACGACCGGTACCGTGTCTGGCAAATCATAAACTCATTAGTCCTGATACAGGGAAGCTCCATATCCAAGTCGCCCCTCAACATTCACCACAGTATTGGTGTCGACAGCCTCCCTCGAAAGTTCCGTGCAAAGTATCATATGCTCCACTATTCTACCTCCATGGGTAGTATTCACGCTTCGCTACCACATCAAGATGTAAATGTAAATGGCATTCAAAGGCTTTCAGTTTTTCTTGTGGCACCTCAACTGATCCGTTAAATATGTCGCACAGAATGTCTTTGGTAAGTCAAATGCTCTATCTTGGACAGCCACACCATACTTAACTTGTTGCAAAAAGTTGTTGTTGTGACAATCGTGGTGCGTTATATTCGCGGACTGGGACGGATGTTAACACACTCGGACCAGGTGTACGATTTCATGACCAACGTGGACGTCGAGGTACGCAATGGAATCACATGCTCAGGTAGCGACGTGGTTTGCTCAGAACTCAAACAGCTCGATTACCTCTTGAATTCTCGACCGACATTGGCAAAAGGACTATTTCTTGGATGTCGTTACATACCCTTCGTGATATGTGCCTTGCATTTGGCAAGTACGGTGATGGCTATCTTAATGTCATGACTGACTGACTGAATAACTTTTCGCAGTGGTCCTCTCATGGGGCGTTGAGGTATGCATGCGACCATGAAACTCCGGAACTGTTTGACTTACAATTGCACCAGGCTTGTCCAGGGCTTGCTCAATCTAACATACGTTAGTGCGCGGAGCCTCTATGACCAGCCCACCCGCTGACCAATAGTGGTAGTGTTCCTTGGGATTCTCCTGTTATGCGCGGAGTGTAAGGGAGACACTCCTATCAGACGAATATCACTGAAGTCAACACACATAGGTGTCTTTGTCCTACGAACGTATGCACTATGGAACCGTGATCGACGTGTTCGAAATGCATTGTTGATAGTTTTTCTCGTGAGTACGCAAAAAATATATCCTTTTTTGTCTTCACAATTCTACCTCTGATCAGGCATTTCTCTGTGGGGTCATATTACTGGTAGTAGCATGCGGGATACTATTTAAAACCGCTATCTGTACGTCTTTCCAAGTTGAGGTTATTGCTCACGTCTGGAGCAGGAGTTACAGTCACAACAGGTTGTTACTCCGATACTCCGATACCAACCGGCTTTATTCTTGTGCCATACATCCTTTTGTTACTCCTCGAAATAGGTCCGTCCGCCGTTTGTTGCACGATCTGGACTTTCAACTAAAGCCACAACTATTACTCAGAGGTTGTTTGTCTCACCTTCTACAGAATGATAAGATACTACCGTGCCACACGCTGCCGGCTTTTGTCGTTGGTTGCCCAATACAGTGTAGGCTATGTCCTTGGTGGGCTATGTGAGTGAATACAATAACTTTAATACGTCACACTAATGTCACACTCACTAATCTTTTACAGTCTTCACCGTAATCAATATCATTGTAATCTGCTTTGTTCCGGTATGTACACTTAACGCCTAGGCTTTCTAGACTCGTAAACCCGTCGTTCTACAGGGCGATTATGGTTCGATACTTGAAGCGTGAGATATTTTCCAACGAGGATGGACGATTGCTTATGCATGCTTATCGTTTTTAGGACACAGGTCGTGGCACAGGGTCTTCTTACAGCTCGGATGCAACTCGAACTGTGGAAACTTGATTGCCAACTAGTGGTGCCTACATCGGACTCATCCAAGTACGATCCAACGAATTTGGAATTTTTTGAACTGTCACAAAGGGCATCATCCTTCGAACCCAGTGGCACCGTGCCAGTCTAGCAAGGTTCAGTACGAGCACGATGGCGAAAGATATCTATATCTTGAACACGTCTTCCAATTTCTACGTAACGGGCTGAATGTGAGGTCAATTTCCAAATAGCGAGCATACAGCTACGTTGCTTTTATCTCCTACTAAACAACTAAACACTAGTTCCATGGTAAGGGATAAGGGCTTAAGGGCTAAGCAGCGTCCAAGAACGATCATGTCCATGCCCGTCTAACTGCACGTGCTGTGAAGAAGACGGGCGTTAGTTCTTTCAGTTTCGTTCCTGACTTCGAGTGCATTGCAATTTTGATTCTAAGGAATATACTACTTGGTCAATCAGGATCAACCTCAGGGATTGTGAATAGACTGACAATGAATGCCAATCGGTAACTGAACGTTGAATCACGGTGGTCACTGCGTGATTAATTCTGAGCCTTACTCGTACCATCGGACTGCAAATCACTGAGATCGGTGGTGTGCGGTCAGTAAAGTTGAAGGCTCATAGTATACTTGTGTCGGCGGGATTGACTGTCATTAATGATGGTGGCAAAAGTGAAGCCTAGCACACATGGGTAGTGTCGAAGAAAACAATTAATTCGTGGGGGCTTCAATCTGGAAATGGAACTACCTATGTCAATGAGGAGTTAATTTCCCTACGCCTCAATACCAGTTTGAATTGCTCAGAACCTATTTTTTTGTCTGATTAAACATGTTAGATCAATCTCCTTCCTGTAAGTTTGTGATGGTACCTACACAAAGACAATTTCTCGAAGATGATTCCAGTTATTGTTTGCGACATCTGCATCGGTGATTATGTTGGGATTGGCACCACACATGACAAGAGCATTCAATGCATCACACGACACAGGTGCACTCCAACTCTTGTGGTTGGGTCATCATTCAGCCTCTGTCAGTGCGGTCATGGAAGAAGTGGAGCATCCAACGGAGGCCAACCTGCACCGAGCAGGCATGATAGATGTTTGTCTTGCGAAGACTCGGATGCAGTGCATAGAACATGCCAGTGGATATATACTATTTAAATGTTCATGGATGACTCAGAGGAGTCAATGCCACCTGGCAGACACATGAGCAAAAATTAGAATACAAGACTTACCGTGAAGTTCCATATGATATATTCAAAGAAATCATCATTGGGTCAAACTCTGGTTGAGGGTTGTTACAGAAAAAATCCGACATCCCGTTATGGTTCGAACAGGTTCGTGACGGTTCATATAACTTACTCAACCCCCCGAACCATGAACCTGTCTGATGCTTGACTAACTGAACCGAACCCAGACTGCACCAACGGTGCGGTTCAGGGTTCACGACCAGTTCAGGCAGCTCAGAACCGCACCACGGCAACTTTACTTGGTACTGCTGTAGGCCCAACTCCTTCAAGGACTCCGTGCCGCTGTGTGTTCGTCACGGTGATTCTTTTCAGATGGAAGGGTCCGTTATGTAAGTTAGTAACCAAGCTTGACCGTGAATCGTGATCCCCCTTGCGTCAGCCTTCGCGAAGCGTTGGCTGACGCGTTCATTAATATTGTCACGCTATCATATCAACGACCTCGAGCCATCTGGGTCTGATTGTAGTCGGATCATTTTGAAAAGCGAGGACGAGGCGCATTTGAAATAACTTAGTACTTACAAGTACTCAGTACTGAGTCACATCAATATCGCATTAATATTGTCGACTTTGGAGGCTCAGCGTCGCTGTGTTTGACGTTGTACGTAGGCCGTCGGCACGTTATATAACGAATGTAAGCGTGAATTGCCGCCGAATCTACGCCACTCTGATAGAGA
>JABCPV010000296.1:0-46534 GCA_016584345.1 Suillus ampliporus
GACACTTACTGGTGACATCACCAACGATGAGGGTGAACCACAGACAGAAGATGTTGAGTTATGGTTCCGAGACCCTGTGGAATGCATTAGTGAGCTCATCGGGAACCTGTGCTTCAAAGACAGCTTGGTTTACGCACCAAAACACAGCTATACTGGACCAGAGGGTAGATCACGAGTCGTCAACGAGATGTGGACAGCGGACTGGTGGTGGAATATGCAAGTAAGGAGTCTCTCATTGAACCTGGCCAGAATTACTCACAAATGAGAAAGGAACGTGTTCCTATTGGGTCAACAATTGCTCCTGTAATTTTATCATTGGACAAGACTCAGCTCTCACAGTTTTGTGGCGACAAGTCTGTGTGGCCAGTGTACCTTATGATTGGGAATATCTTGAAAGACATACAGCGACAGGTTTCGTCATATGCCACAGTCTTGCTTGGTTACCTTCCTGTCGGCCATTTCGATTGCTTTTCAGATAAAGCTAGACCACTAGTGAAGTACTGCCTATTTCATGCATGCCTGTCATATACCATATTCCCGGGTAAAGTTCTGGACATCCAGATCTCAGATCCGATCCAGATCTGTTGGACTAATCTGACATCCGGTCCCCTTTCATTTCCTGCTCATATAACTCTAACCTATCGTTAACTCCTTTCGGTATTCCTGTACTCTGGTAATCCGGTTATCCTTACTTCCGCTATTCTTACTGATCCGTTTACCTATACTTCATTTCCGTCCCATGATTGGTGATCAATCCTACTTACTAATAGACTTTGCTTATACTTTGTACATAGCCTCGGACCTTGCTGATTGATCATTCCATTAGTTATCCGTAGTATATAAACTCTTGTAAATGTCCATAGTACTTGAGTTCAAATATCATCTTAGATTCTACTCATTCCCGCTCCGAACTCTAAGTCCTCCTCTGTCTGGACTTGAGTATCTTACTCTAGTCTACTCCGAGACTTAGGATTGATTCCTAAAGTCTATACCTCCGCCTCTGTCTTTGGACAGCCCATATCCGATAGTTTCTAGTTCGGACCTCGTCCGGATTAGCCTTTACGCTACTCGTCCAATATCCAGAAGCCTCATGGATCGGACTACGATACTTATCCATCTCCCTAGACGCGATACTCTAGCCTCCTGAAATAAAGGGCAATACTTGGGAAAGGGGCACAGCGTACGAGCTGAGGCCGAAGCCCCTCGGATCCAATACCCTTTGAGTATGACCTTAACAATGCCTGACACGAATGTTGGCAACTATGGCCAGTGCAGGTCGAGTTGGTGAAGATATGACCTGCGGAGATGGTGCTGTTCGTCGTGTCTGGCCTATACTTGCTGCCTACATAGCCGATTATCCCAAGCAGTGCTTGGTTGCATGCTGCATGGAAAATCGGTGCCCATTATGCAGGTCCACCATAGCGAACGTGGCCTGCACCAGAAATTCCCCAAATGTGACATCAACAAGACACTCAACATGCTCACTCAGAACGAACACGCACCTAATCCAGAGCTGATGAAGGAGTTCAAAAATCTTGGCCTTCGACCCATATTTCCTCCATTTTGGGCCACACTCCCGCACACAGATATTTTCCAAGTGTTTACTCCCGATCTATTGCATCAGTTGCACAAGGGTGTATTCAAAGATCACCTTGTTCAGTGGACTACACGGATTATGGGTGAGAACGAGGTGGATGGACATTTTAAATTGATGTCGTCACATCATGGATTGAGGCACTTCAAAAACGGCATCTCGTCAGTATCACAATGGACGGGCAAGGAGCATAAAGAGATGGAAAAAGTTTTCGTTGGGCTCATCTCTGGAGGAGTCGACCAACGTGTGGTCCGAACCGTGTGTGCAGTCACAGATTTCATTTATTATTCTTCCCTTCAGTCTCACACAGACCACTCGCTACATGCACTCGCACATGCTCTTGATGAGTTCCATGAGCACAAGGCCATATTTATCGAGATGGGTGGAAGAAAAGCAACTCACTTCAATATCCCAAAGATCCATTTGATGCAGCACTACGTTGAATTAATTCGACGGTTCAGCTCTGCAGACAGGTTCAATACCAAGTCTCCCGAACGTCTACACATCAACTATGCGAAGGAGGCTTACCGTGCTGGAAACAAAAAGGATTACATTGCACAGATGACCGTTTGGCTATGACGTCAAGAAGCTGTTGACAGGTTCAGTATGTACTTGGACTGGTATAAATCTCATACCACAGAAACCACAGAATCAGGGCAGCAAGACAGCAACGAGCATGGTCTGGAGTTGGAGGTTGAAGGTGATGAACACGATGGTGAAATTGTTGTTGAAAAATCGCCAATATTTGGCGTAGACATCGCATCTAAAGCTGATGCAGATTTGTCAGAGCCTAATGCCGCTTCATTTTCACTTACTTCAATGATCCGTGTTCCTACCACCCATCCTCCTCATCTTCGCAGAGTCCCAGCCCACAAGATTATCAGTGACCAGCATGCATCACTATTTCTCCAAGCATTGACCACCTACATTCGCACTCTTGGCATTCTTTATGTCCCAAAATCCTTTGACACCTTTGACCTGTTCTCTCGCCTGGCCTTCGAGTTACCTGCCATTGCCGAAGTCAGTTCATGCAAACTTAAAAACATTGTGTGTGTCTTGCCACCAATCACATGTGCAGGTCGAAGACTGGCTCGACCTGCATGTCTCGAGTTCACATTTGTTCGTACCATGGAACCCAATGCTTTCACTGATGGTACATGTTTAGAAGGTGAGCATCAGAAATTTTCTCATCCTCACACTGATTAATATTATACAAGTCCAACCCTGTTGTGCCTTCGGCACAGGAAGCAATCAGAGCGCAAAGCACTCTGCTCAAGGCACCTTTGGTGCCTTGCCACACTATGTCAAACACACAGGCTGACTACTTATTATTTACTTATTTGCTTATATCAAGTCAATATCTTTTTACATCTTATATTTACAAAATATTATATACTTTGTTTTAATTGTGGGACATTGCACAAACAGTGAGACTGAAGTTTACCTGGCACAGCCTTGCCATCCCATGGCCTCATGCCTCGGCCAGTGGGATGCAAGGCAGTGTGCCAGGTAAACTTCAGTCTCACTATTTTTGTCTTGCTATTGACTCATGCCCTTTCTCCCAATTTTCCTGTTTCCTGTGTCCCATCTCTCATTGTCTTCCTATTATCCTCCTGTTCCCCCATCCTCCTATTTTCACATTTTTCACATTTCCATCCTATTAGAAACCAAAACATATTATAGGAATAACTCTAAGACAGAAAACTATTCAGATGGCTCCCAACCAGGTGGAGGGCCCTCCTTCATTAGCTCATCCAAATGCCAATGCTCCTCCTGAGTTTTTCCCTTCTTCTGGTCAAAGATGTGCTTTTGCCAAGCATCCACCACCCTACGACGCTTTCGATGTTTGAGTGCCTCGTCCAACTGAGAGCAGAATGTATCCACAAGCCTATCATCACTCTTGATGTTATGCTCATGTTGCTCTTCCCACCACATAATTTTCTTCGCCAACTGTTTGTTAGATTGTCGGAGGTCATGGACTTTCTGATCCATAGCATTGCGATCCTCTCGCTCAGTGGTGACCTTAGCATATGGGTTGTTGAGTTGTCTCCATTCAAGACGTGCCATGTGGCTCTCTGACCAGCGACAATGGAGATTGGCAGACCAGTCAGTCACAGCAGGCACCAACAACTCAGAAACAGTGGGTACTGAAGGAGTTGTGGAGGTGGGAGGTGGGGTGAGCATGTTGACAGGCTGGCGATACTGAGTGGCACGTTGCTGCAGGCGGGCAGCACAACTTGCATCAAAACCCTGGAGAAGCCTGGCATTCCAGTCGACAGCAGGTTTGGGCTCAAGGAAGCCATTCTGCCTTGTAGCTACCATAAATACACAATCAGACAGACAGACAGAGAGGACAACTCACCTTGTAACATGGCCCAGCATGACCGGAGTGTCACATGACATGGGCAAAAATGCGCCCGAGCCAGCATCAGGTGCTGAGGAAGCACTGAGAATAGTTCCTGTAAATTGTGTGATCAGACAAAAAACAGATGTGGAAGAACTCACATGGTGACGTGACCCAGTGTGACAGGCAGCTCCGCATCACGCGATGCGGCAAAAAAATTGTCCGAGCCAGTATTAGGTGCCGGGGAAGTGCTGGAAATGGCCATGGTTGAGTGTTGAGGGCACTGAAGGGCAGCAGGATGTAACAGCTGGTGGTGAGAGGTGACAGCAGGTGATCAGAAGCGACGGCAGGTGATGGGAGGTGCTGGAGTTGCAGAGCAGTGTCGTGTCGTATCGCGTCGTGTCACGTCGCGTCGGTGTGGCGCAGTCGGGGCTGAAAAAAAACCACACGATATTTCCAAAAAGAGGTTTAAGCGAAATAAGCGAAACCACATGGACGCCATGCGACTAAACGTGGCGTCCATGCGCGTGGTGGCGCTGTTCCCACACGTTCCCCCCCCCTCCTCCCCTACTTTTTAGATTTCAGGTCTTTGCGTCACTCAAGTATTATCAGTCTTCAAGGTTCCAACATATTATCCTGTCAATGAGCAATTGCAAGGCCCTCTCGCATACATTGAATGGATGACACCTTTGTGAGAACCTGACCACGATCTTGACATGTTCTTCATCTTTCGATCAACCCGCAGGTACCAGCGACATGGAGAAATAGTCCCCGTCAGTCATATCATCCGCAGTTGTCACTTGGTGCCGAAGTTTGGTCGCACAAGAGATTCCAGTTGGACCGCAGAGAATGTTAACATTGTATGTGATCAGTTCTACATAAATCCGTACATCAACATGCACATGTTTTGTTTGTTGAAGCTACGGAGAAAAAATAGTGTATAATAAAATTTACCAAACTTAAACCCTATTGAGTTGCGGATCGTTTGTAATTGAGGCAACGTATCTCTGGAAGTAGGCTCAGTTTCGGTGCTGCGACACAACAAGCTGAGAAAACAAACTCACATTACCAATGCCAACTCATTCCACGAGTCAGTCCATAGTCTTCTGTCCGCAGGCACTTGACTGGACTGGAAGGTTTGTCTATCTGTGTTGGACGTGGCACATGAATGCAGGGATAACACTTGGAGCAATTTGATTGACTAAACTTGTGTTGCAGACGAGTTGTGGAGCGCCGAATTGACAGTTCATTTGCTTGCTGTTGCAGTACAGGGAGACACTCCAGTGGACTTATGCATCTCAGGCAACATCAGGCTCAGACTCTGGCTCAGTCTCAGAATCATCCTGACTTGAAGGCATGGCGGTCGTAGATAAGGTGCTATACACTGTGCTTGACTCAATGTGACCATATTCAGTCTTGAAATTGATATTCAAAGTCTGTAGGACGGTAATCAGTTTGGAGCAAGGCCTAGATTACGAAGTTCGAGTGAGACTTACAATTGGTTCATTTCCAACAGGGGTGCACAATGAAAGTGAGACATTGTGGTTGACTCGCAGTACTGGGCAGGGTTTGCAGCGTGATGATGCGCTAGGCAAAGTGGACATGTCTGAAGCTGGCTGGCCATCAGCGTGTTGATGCAGTCTCAGCTTGAGCACGTCCGAGTTTGGTCCGAGTCGAAAATGAGTCGGCTATTGAGAGAATTGGGTTGTGTTCTCTATCAAGAAGATAAGATGCTATGGGGAGGCTATTGTAGGAGGTTGGCGCTATGTGTCTACTGTAGCGTGCCATAGCTCGTAGTAGTTGAGTGTAGTGAGCAACCACTATAGGTGGCAATATGGCAAGTCCCGTGCTATCACACGAAAAGCATTTTCCAGATGTTACTAGTACGAATCTTCATAGGACTCCCCATCGTCTGCAGGGAGTCGCATTTGCACTGGTCATCTCCGCACTTTCGTCTGCCATCTGCACGGGCCAATTAGACTGGGGTTCATCCTTATCAATCGCATTGTGATTGTACTTTGTATTACCTAACTTAGATCAATTATGGCAGAGCTTTAATATGGCTTGAAGCCTTCGTGTTTTAGATGTGTTCTCTGCTTTCATATTTTGACTTTGAGACCCGCTATTTTAGAATAATTGGCTTCGGATGCTCGCTAGAAATTTCTGACACTAGAATGGAAGCATGATGCTGAAAAACGAGCACGGCTGTCCTGTCTTCCATACAAGTTTCACTCCACCCAAATCTCAGATCACTCCCAAAACCAAGTCATTTATACTAAAGACAACAACTCTGGCTCCGAAAAAAAGACTCGCGTTTCACGTCCTTGCAGGCGACTCGTCGATCATCACTGCAAAAGCCCTCCTCTCCATTGGAGAGTCGGGGACTTGTGATGTATCCAGAATTTCAAATACTAGTCATCAGTAAACCGGTGAGACTCAGATATTAGTAGATATTGTAGTATTTTCCAAGCCCAATGCTTCTTTCCTGTACATTACGATACAAAGTAATATATAGCAATCTAAAGCAATGTAATCACGCCAATTCATGCTCGGTTCGGACCTATATATTGCTTTACATTACTTTATATTACTTTATATTGTTTTATAACGTCATGTATAGGAAAGAGCGTGTCGGCATAGGAATATCGGTGGTTCACCGATTTACTGATGACTAATACTTAGGATGCGGACAATTCTAACGGCATCTCGAATGTATAGGTCAAGGTGTTGAGTCCACTTCGACTCTGGACAAATCGAGTCGAATGAGTCGAATGATGAATCTCCATCAGTCCGGTCTCCCATCATTGCAGGATCCGAATATCAATTCGACGAGGCGGTGGTTGTCCCGGGTCCGATATCCAAGTGACTCTGGTACCCTAGCTCGTATTAGCTAGTTCGCGCTCATTACTGGACCCGTGCTACGCGGCCTACGAAACACGCTGAAGAAATCAAATGTATGTTTCTTTTCCTTTCCTAAAGAGAAGCCCGCAAGACAGTGACGGTGCAAAGTTATTCAAATCAAAAATCGATATCAGACTCTCGTCAGCTAAACATATGGTTGGCATCAACGCTGCATCAGCGTCCGCACGTCGCAGCCAGCGTCATGAAGTATCTAGTGAGCGTTTTAACAAATCAGCGTATATTGCTGTGTAATGTCGGCAACTTGTATTCGCAAGGACACCGATATGACAACGACACATGGCGCGCTTTGATCGGATTTGCCTCTGTGTTATAACGACCCGATGTCCCTCTATACTGATCTAAATACCTCTGAACTCGTCATTCCTCTAGTACATATGAACTACACTCACCCTCCTGTTCTAATCGTAAGCGACCTGCCTAATGAAAGTCTGCGCCTCAGCTGAATTCCTCTTTGCTAGGTAGGCGCTGGGCCAGCGGGTCTGGTGGCAGCGTTGACGCTCCTCCAAAACGGTATACCGGTTCGCATCATCGATAAGGACCCCAACCCTCGCATCGGACAGCGTGGTTCTGGAATATGGGTTTGTCACACATCTACTATCGCATACCACGTTATCTCATTGAAAGCACGATCCAGCCACGCTCCCTCGAGCTCTTCAACTTCCTGAATGTCCCGGAAGTCAACAATCTAGGGAAACCAATCCCTCTCAACCGTTCATACAAGCCAGGGACGCTGGAAGTTCTGAAAGACTTTGCGATGGTCCTGGAGATGGAACCTACACCAACGGTACCATTCGTGTGTACCACCGTCGTCAGTTCAAGACTTCATGCTGACTTTTTTTCTAGCACATCCCAAAGTTGATAGGGCAACAGCTCCTAGATGTGGTTCTACGACGCCATCTAGAGAAGTTCTCTTTCTCTGTCGAGATGGGCACAGAACTGCGCTCGTTCAAGCAGGAGGAGGAGGGCGTCACAGCTGTTCTCGCAAAGAACGGCGTATTAGAGACTTTCGATACCAAGTGGATGATCGGCGCTGATGGTGCTAAAGGTCAGACGCGGTCGAATGGACCGGGATGAATGAGGCTGAAGGTTTTGCAGGCGTCGTGCGCAAACAGCTTGGGCTCACGTTTTTGGGCGAGACCAGAGACGACTTCTGCATTATCACTGGAGATATTTGTTTAAAGGGCGTTGGTCTTGATAGGGTGGTGCGTCAGTTTGCTATCTCTCAGAAGACTGCTCCTCATCTGGTGAAAGCATTGGCACCAATTTGGAACGTGGCAGGAACGAGCGTAAGTGCAGCGTCTGCTCTTGAGGCTTGGAGATGTATTCACGATTCGCAGCCTCTCACTGCGTCCAACAGACGAAGTCGGCGAGGATGGCTGGCAATTCTTCATCACCGATCGCGAAGTAGAGATGACGAAGATCGTTCAGAGCGAGGAGCTTATCTTCGAGACCATCGCGTCATTCGTTCCCACTGAGATTACGTTCAACAAGCTGGCTTGGGTGAGCGAGTTCCGGTGCGTTCATGTCTTTTCTGTACCTGTCGACACGAATTCATCAAACTGTTATAGGGCCAACATCCGTATGGTGAACAAGTTCAGCGAGGGTCGAGTGTTCGTTGTCGGTGGTATGCGATTCTATTCTAGGCGTCTTTACCTGTACTGATGGAGGTCGTCATAGATGCTGCTCAGTACGTCTATTTTTGAGTACCCTCCTGCCAAACAGCTGCTGACGTATTATCAGTGTTCACAGTCCTACCGGTGGTCAGGTATGGGTGTTCTGATCAAATGCCAATGATTTCTCATCTCTCTACGAATAGGGACTTAATTCAAGTGTACAAGATGCCGTGAGTGTATAAACGCAACGTGTACAGCACAGCACGACTGACGCCACGGACCCCAGTTCAATCTAGGGTGGAAACTTGCGCTCGTTGAAAAAGGGCTCGCCGACAAGTCTCTTCTCGAGACATACAGCTCTGAGCGTCTTCCTGTCATCTCCGAGATGCTCGAGATAACTACCTCAATTCTTAACCAGGCAATAACGACAGGAGGCATAGCGGCCCGACACAACCCCAAACTTTCCATGCTCGGGATCAACTGTCGGTTCAGCAACATCGTACTTGATGAATTTGCAACTCCCGTCGAGGGGAAGCCTATCAATGCCTACGGGGTGCTTGATGAAGGGCATCTCGAGGCTGGGGATAGGGCGCCTGATGCGCCTAATGTGCTGCAGGTGGGGCGCCGAGAGTCTGATGTGAAGACACTTTTTAGTCTGTACAGACCTTGGTATCACACGGTGCTTGTGTTCGCACCGAGTCTCGTAGATGCTACCCCGATCTTGGGGACACTGGAGGCATGCGATCACAGTGTTGTGTGCAAGGCTGTCGTTTTGCCGTCGTCAGCACCAGTGACGCCTATTGCATCTTCTTGTGCTGATATCGTTCTTGTTGATCGGGAGGGTTATGCTTATTCGGCTTACCTTGTTGAAGCCAACGAGACGAAGGTGTTCGTGATCCGGCCGGACGGAGTAATTGGTGCGATCGTCCATGGTGCGGAAGGCGTGAAGAAGTATTTTTCGAAAATATTTTTAGACGTGTAGACTATGGTCTGTTCTTTCCTTACGACTTTTACAATTAGAGCTCGTCCATACATATAGCGTAATCAATATAGCGTTTGTAGTGTTTGATGTACCGGGCCAGGGAAAATGACGCGGTCGTGATGGGCTACCACACATTATCCCTTTCAATTGTACCTTCAAAATCATGTTATGTCGCTCGAAACCAACTCGAAACACCATTAATTTTCATTATCGATGCATGTTCAACTGCGTACAGACCCTGGAGTGGTCAAATACAGCCTGCGTGTTCGTACAGCTCGAAGATATACCAAGCTTAAGCACTACTCCACTTGTCACTAATGTCTCTAATGTGAGCTTTCAGATACTGCAGGAAGTTTTATTCGGGCTGTTTCAGCCTGCCGAGCCTCAAAGCCACATGCACCCTCGATACCATGTCAAGCCTCACCAATGCTGCATCAAGCCTCACTCATCCTGTGTCAAGCTACATGTAACCTCAGTACTAACATGTCAAGCCCCACCTATGCTGCATCAAGCCTGCATCAAGCCACAAACATGCTGTGTCAACACCTATCTATAGTGGTCCTCAATTTGTCAGTTTATTTCCTGGCTGATGTTCCGGCCCAGCTTGGGCTCAAAGCCCCGGCTTAGGCTCGGCCTGGAGGGGGCTTGGGCCCAAGCAGCCGCGGCCTGCGTGGTGAATCTGAACGACAAGAAGCGATGATCATTATAAATGTAAAATTTTAAATTTTAAAAAAATCGTACCCATTGTGTAAACGCCGAATACAGACAAGCGCAGACACGTCGAGATGTGCACAAACACGCAAAAATGAACGAAGTGCTAGAAAGTCGGACGAACACAAATGCCAGTAAATGCACGGAGACAGGTGTAGACATGCGCACGCAGACGCAGATGTGTGCCGATGTACACAAACATGCGAAAACGTGCGGGAATAGATGCACGAGGGAACAGGAGGGAAGGGAAGGAAAGGCTTCAAAGTATGGAAGGACATAAAAACTTGTCAGTAGTGTAGTAGATGAATGCAGAAAAAACATACACACCTTTTCGTGACGTCGTCAGCGAGCCGCTCGTCCTATATTCTCTCTCCTCCATGTCATTGTCCAGTGCAGTAGTAAGCCCCGGCTTAGGCTTTGCAAAATTGAAGCACAGGCCAAAGTCTTGAGGAGAGGATCGGTACCATTGCTACAACAAAATGGGTCCAGAGTCCCTCTTCGGCTAGAGCGAGCTCGATAGCTCGTCGTCAGTTCGGGAAGTTGTCGCAGCCAGTCAGTTCGGTGATATGGTCAAACTTCACCATCGTGCTTTCGATAGAAGGTTTATTTATCGTGCGTACATCATTTAGCCGTTAGATAAACGCAAGTTCTTTGGGTCGTGTACTTTTCGAGCTTGTCTAAAGCTCAGGGCTCACAAACTATACACACTAGCAAAAGGACATATTAGTACCAATAAATGTGCGAGGCAACGACGACCATGCTACACACCTCGGAGACGCGAGGATCTAAGTACTATGGCAATGATTAGCTAAGATGATACCAGAGGATCATCGTGCGGAAGTGCCATATGGTATAGAAGTCGAGAAGTGTCTGTAGCGTATGGTGTCGATGATGATCAAGATAGCAAGATCATGGAAGTAGCTGTTCGCAGGGTCAACCACACAAATACAGAGCTGGTCCCACATCTGTGCATCCCTGTGAGACAGCCACACATATGCTCTGTGTTAACTTATCGTCTGGCCGAATCCATCATCTCCTCCCTCAGTGCTTGTACATCAGGAAACCGGCGAGAAAAAGGTTTTTATAGATATAAATGGCAAATTCAGATCACATGTTCACTGGATTACATCTAAAGACAAATCAATAAATAATCGTAGCATCATGGTATCGAAGGATAAGAGGGTGTAAGAGAAAAATAATCCTGATGAAGATATACATGTCTCGCAACTGCGACATATCATAGATACACTGTTGCAGCAAGTCCAGCAGCTCTCCAGAACAGTGGTAATCACTTGCCTAAGATGGACTTCGTGATGGTCATTGGCAATGCCAACCATGAGCTACAAAATACACATAATGTTGATACCAAATGATCATCCGTCATAGTTGTGATCTGTCTGGGGTAATATATTGCCAGACACGAGCAGTTATTGTTACCTGCCAAACTTTGCGATGGATATTTGCATCGACAACCAATAAGTTACAAAATCCTCGTAATACATGAACTTCACGATGGCCACTGGTAATGTCAACATGAGCCTACAAAATGCACGTAATGTTGACACCAAATGGTCGTCGGTCATAGTTGTGATCTGTTTAGGGTAATATATTACAAAACACAAGCCATTGTTGTTACCTGCCATCTAGGCTGATCTAATGGACCTCGCACGATTTTGGAGAGGCGTACGCATGCTGGTATAGCTTTTAATCACGTTTTTGCGTCATCAAATTCAAATTTACTGATATCCTCGTAAACGAGGAGAAAATGTGAGCGAGAACGTCCATGATTCAATCATGCAATGTGTTATTTTGAGTCAAACCAAAGACCCAGTGTAGCGTAAGAATTTACACATAATTTACAAGGTTGTTGATACACAAACACATAAGGATACACGTGCCGAGTCCGGCACCTGAACATTGAAACTTGACTGAGAAAAAACGAAGGGCTCATTACCATAAATCCTCGGAAGAGCTATCGTCCAGCGATTTGGCATTGATATACTCCTTGTAGCGACAAACATCCTCAGGTAGAAGTGGCGAGAGGTTTGGACGTGATGGTGAAGGTGATGAAGCTGCAAGGGCATCAACATCTGAAGAGAAGACAAGCAACTACGCCCACCTCTGTCAGGGAGATTGTATGAAGGCGCATTTTCGATGGCTAGCTCATAAACTTCCACCTCGGCTTTGGCGCGATACATCCTCATACACAAGTAAAGCAACTCAGAATCGGTATTGCGCTGGTGAGAGTTGTAACCATCAATATCGAGGTACGTCGTCATCAGTCCAGCCTGAGCGGATAGCTCTGCTTTGCGTGCTTCGTTCAAGGTGTCTTGAACACCAGGGGGGACCCATGTACTCAACAGACAGAATGAGGGGTCAATGGACTTCAACAAGACAGTAAGCACAGCCAAGCAGGGCATATTAATGACAGTACTGACATTTACGATGACTAACGTTCGACACTCTAGGTGGTGTGTAATGGTAAACTGGTGAACAGCCGAAGAAGTGGAGCCGTTCGGGTGCGAGCGACGGTTGAATGATGAAAGCCTTTTAGCTGGGGCGAGATCGGCATGTTGTCTCCTGAGCCAACCTTCGCACTTTTTTTTCACAGCTGCCAGATAGGCTACTGCAGCTGCTGAATAGGCCGCATGAGGTCTAGCAATGCATCTCGATGTTTCTGAGAATGAGCTGACATTGTGCGCGATTGGGGCTGCAACATCGCATATTGCTAGGTAGTAAGATGTCAGATTACTCATTCACATGCTGAAGTAAAAGAAAGTTACGGATGATCCATCGCTGCTGCACGAAATCGATAGCCTGGCTGCACAGCGACACTTCCAACTGACACCTATTCCTCTTCTCTTCCATGAAAGCTCGCTCTACAACCCCGCATGCTGTATTATCCTCCACAGTACTTCGCAGCGATTCCTCCCTCTGCGCCTCCAACAAACGCTCCCCAACTATTTGCCAAATGTCACCGAGGTAGACTCGACCTTTGAGCAAGAAGTAGAGCAAATATAATTCAGTCCGGACCTGCATCGGAACCCTTAGGACGTGCAAAACGATATTTTAGAAAGATAGACTGGCCGTCTCCGTCGGTATGAGTCTTATGTAGAAATCCAGCCATTGAGGACCAGTGAGTATATTTGAGAGTTCAGACATGCCAATCCGAATGGCTGAGGAATTGAATGGTGGAAGACAGGAGGGCGACATCATGAAACGTTGCAGTAATTATGTACAGGGTGTTGAATTTCGACGATCTCAGGATTCTCATTCAAATGGGATTTGTACTGTTAAGCGATTGTTTGATGCTGTTTGACGGCAGGGCATCAAAATGACTTCACTGGGGATCAATGATTCAATGCCCAATTTTATTGCAGCAGATCGCAGCATGCCACCCTCAGAAAATGAAACAAGTGTTTTAAAATGGCTTGCTTACCTATGTAGTTGCATGCAGATGGGCCCGACACTAGAACACATAATAAGAACGCATATTCCACACTATTCGGGCCTTCTACCAATCTTCAATCCTCGACGGAACGAAGGGTTGTGTCTTATTTGGGAATCCGGTATTCAAATGGCTCACCTGACTCTAGAGAGATAAGAGGCAAGAACATTGCGCAGCCTTGTAAACCTGTGTCCCCTGCCCCCGTCCCTGGGTGAGCACCGGTGAGCCCCAGTGAAGACTGGACCTTACCGGAGAGGGCCGTAGATGACGTGATATGTTGTTTTTTTGCATTGGAGAGAGAAACATGTATGACGACCTTAGAACACACAGCGCACGAGAATGAGAATAATGTAATGAGACGGGGCAGTCAGTGCAACATCCTCATATGTTTTTTTTCACGTTAACATATGTGAAACATATCTGCGCATATTAGCGCCCACTTTCCTAACCTTACAGAATATGCTCGTAAAGTGTCAATTATGATATCATTGCAAAGCAGTATAGTAGTACAAATGGCAGGTATTCCATAGCAGCAGGTATCGAAAGCGGGGTGATAATAGCATGGAAACGGGGATACAGCGACGTGAAAAAAGAGAATCGAATGAACGGAACAGACAGAGGTCTACTCGTAGAGCCGGCCGTCGCAAACTGACTTGCCCGAGGTCCAAGAACCGTTGGCAACCTGTCGTGAGCGAACAATTAAAACAGCGTCTACAAACAAAAAATTAATTCACGCACCAATAGAGTGGCCTCCGTTTCATATTTCTGGTGTGAAGAAGTCCATCGGTAAACTTGGGCTAGTGCATGGGGACTGGCATCTTACCTCGCGCTGATCGGACACCAGATTTCCGTAGTAGAGACAAAACTCTTCTGTTGTGCTGCTCGTCTTCGTGTTCTTGAGCCAGCGAAGCGCGCACAAGTTGCTGTTTAGAATTGGTGAGTACTAGCGTGTCTGATAATGAATCACTTACCATCCATTCTTTGTAGCACTCGGATGCATCTTTACTGCTTTGCCTCCAGATTTCGGCTTGCTGGCTGCCGTGGCTTTGAGAGCACTGATCACAGTGCTGTCTGTATCAGTGCCGCAAGCTGTTGCACTGGAGTCCTGTGGATCTGGTGAGAGAGAGGCAGGTAAGTTCACTTTCGCCGCAGCTAAAGTGAGTGTCGAACTAACAGATGCAATTAGGACCATATCAGCGCAGAAGCCAGTGTGACTTACAGAGGATTATTGATGGTGATTTCACGGGTCTTGGAGCAACAAGACTGGTCTCACAGGGGATATTCTCCTCGTCGTGGTTGACGCTGCGAGGCTTTGTGGGAGACATTAATATTAGAGGCGGCAATAACTTTAGGGAAATCGTCAGCAGCAGCTGAAAAATCGTCCCCGTGGGCAGGGTTATCAGGCAAGTCAACGTTGTTGTCAAGCTATTATTATATTGGTCAAATGTCGACTAAAAACAAAAGTTGAAATCATATACGTACATGCATATCAATATCAGACTCAAATCCGAAAGGTTGCTCGGGGTCTGGTGGCTCTGACTTTGATGCGCACGCGCATTTGCGACGTCCAACACTCCGAGTGGACGTTTTGTCTTCTCGTGCTCGTTTGGTGAGGCCACGTAGTACAGCTGCACAACGAACACTTGGAGGTTCTGATGCACGAGCTATAGCGCTGCCTGAAGCTACAGATACATTCAAATAGTGATTATTTAGCAAGAAATATAATCAGCAAGCACTTACTGTCATGCAGGATTCTCCCAGCCCGAATCCGTTCCTTTTCTTCTGCAGTCTCTGCCTGCTGCAAGTGTCGGTACCATGTTGCAATAGATATAATGTGAGGTTTCCCGAAGTTGTTATTGCACACACATGTGCATTGGCGGGTATCGTCAAGCGGCTGCTGGGAGCTCGAGCTTGGTAACATCCGTTTGCAATGTGTAGTGTAGTTCGTTGTTTGTAAAGTGTAGTGTAGTTTGTCGTTTGCAAAGTGTAGTTTGTCATTTGCAAAGCGTAGTTCGTCGTTTACAATATGTGATGCGAAGGTAAAGTCGAATAGATAAGAAACTAACACACCCTGACATCGTACAAATAAGGTAAGTCATATCACACCATCTACGAGCCTCTCCGGTAAGGTCCAGTCTTCACTGGGGGTGAGCAATGATGCATGATGCATGATGCACTGGGAGTGGTCGTGATTTACTTCGTTCGTTGTATAGTCAGATTCAGGCTTGGGAGGAAAACTTCTTTTTCTCATGTCATGAACGTGCGTTGTAAGTTATAACGCTGACAGTATCAATATTTTACGAAGTCACAAATTATCAAAAAAGGGCAGCTCGCATGTCCGTGTTACTTCGCTTCATCGATAACGACTCCTGCTTGGGTTGTCGCTTTTGCACCCCTCCCGAACACACCAGGATATGGCGGTTCATCATTGGCCTTACTCCAACTCGCTTGCATTGCTTGCATTGCTTGCAACGCCTAAATAGAACGCGGAACTCTGCTTTCGCAATGCCATCGCCAATGGAGGAATTGAGCTTCGCCATCAATTCTGTTTGTTCCCTCCAGGTCCATTCCAGTTGGATAGAGCACGGTTTTTTGTGCTCTTCTGGAAAATACGTCAATAAAACTATGGCCTTGCAGCGTGCAACGAAGCAAGCTCATACCTCGGAGAGGGTAATTGAAAGTAACCAGAGACGATCGCTGATAGTGTTTGTCAATTTTCACTAGATGATGGTTAGTTTAGAATCTTATGAGGAATAAGGAACGCTAACCTCGATACCCACATCTATCAGATGCGCATCTTGCATTCCAACAAGTCTTTTTGGTAGCCTTATCCCTCCAAGGGTACACAGCTGCCTCCATGTATGCCTCTCTTCCACTGCTGGAGGCGCATAGGCAGCACGGGTATTGAAATTTACGTTCATCACGGTACTTATTGAAGTTCGATGGCGGAACTTTCTGTCTCTTGTCGTCGCCAGGCCTACATTTTGCATTTTTGGAGGTATGTTAACGCTCAGAGGTTGTACAATATTCTAATGGTGTCTCACCAGCACCATTCAATCATTGATTTCGACGTGGTGTCATAATGCAGGAGGGCGAAGTCGCAGGTCATAGCCTCCATAGCAAGTTTGGCGAACCTCAGAGTGGTTTCATGACAGTCTGGTGGGGCAGTGATTGCAGAAGAAGGTGAAGATGGAGTTTCCATTGGGTCAATCAGTGCAGTAAGGGCTTGTTGCTCTTTATGGGACTTTTAACAGCCTAACCTTGCCCGCTACAATCAAGTCCCCGCCCTCTGACAGCCCCGCCAGCGCTGCCAGGGTTTTAACTTGTGGGAATACGACCGCTAGCACCTAGGTTTGTCATGTTGGTTGTTCCTGGATGAAAAATGAGGAGCCCTTTTAATTTGATTTGATCTTTCGCAGATGGACTCACATCTCAACAGCTCCGAATGCATCTCGCTGGTTCATCGGGAAATTTTTTCAAATGTACTTGCACGCGGGAGTTCACTCAGGAAAATGCCTACACCAGGCATCAGCGATCATGTGTCAAAGGCAAGAAACGATTATTTTCTGCCTTATCAAAGGCAAAAGAACTCCTAGGCTCCACAAAGCAGGCTCGACTGGATGCCAATGGTGGCGGGCGGGGTGCATGTGTCAGCATGGAATTTTCGAGTACGTAGCTGCACCGTCCGTAACCGCTGTTCTTGTCGTCTGACTATGCCTCATTGCAGAGTCTTCCGACGTTTACCCGGCTCCGTCAGCAGGGTGTCCTATGCTGGAGGTGCCATGTGCAGGCTCTTCGTTGCAAGGCCATATGCCCATTTCAGCATCCACCCCCAATTCTAGCGCAGCGCCTGCGGAGATAGACAACGATTCCTCGTTGGCGCAGCGCAGAACCCGACGTGTTGATGTTCGGATGCCACTACGCTATCGACATTATGAGGATGTACTCCCGCAACCTCCCCCGAGCATTCCAAGTCAAGCTGTTCTACCCCAAGAGTTTATCCTGCCCTTAAATCCCACTGACAGTGCCTATCATGACTTGTACATCATTGCAATCCACTCCTTTCCGCACGGTCAGGAATGTTTTCGGACTCGTACATCAGTTCTTCTCTTCGACCCCCCCATCTCATGATCCTGGAAGAGGCCACGACACTTCAAGATATTAGTTCTATCCCCACTGTCGCTCCAGCTGATCTGGATGGCCTTGCTGAGCCTCACGACCCATTTCACCCATACCCTAATCAATCGTCATTTAAGCTCGGGGATTGGTACTGGAACGGCACTGTGCAGAAGTCGCACCAGAGCTTTAAAGAATTGCTTGATATTGTTGGATGTCCAGACTTTGATCCTGGCGATGTCCAACACACGCATTGGGACAAAATCAACTCAGCAATTAGGTGCGAGCATTGATGACGAAGGGGGAGACGAATGGGAGGATGAAGATGCAGGTTGGCGCAGAACGGAAGTAGTCATCAAAGTACCTTTCTCTCGGACTACAGCTCAGCCCGGCGCTCGACCTTATGCTGCAGCGGACCTTTACCATCGGTCTCTTGTGTTGGTCATTCGGGAGAAACTCGCAAACGCTGATGACAATGAACACTTTCATTACGAACCGTATGAGCTGCGATGGCAACCCCCTCATCTACCGCACGAAGTGAATATCCAGGGCGAACTGTACACTTCACCAGCCTTCATGGACGCACATTGCGAACTTCAGATGTCTCCAGGAGAAGCAGGATGTGATTTGCCTCGTGTGGTAGCTGCGCTCATGTTCTGGTCCAGTGCCACAGCAGCTAACGACATTCAGTAATGCAAGATTGTGGCCGGTATATATGTACTTCGGAAACGAGTCGAAGTACCGGTGTTGTAGACCGTCCTGTCATTTGGGGAATCATGTAGCCTACTTTCAAAAGGTACGATAGCCATTTTATTAATTTTCTGTACTGCACCAGAACTTAGTCTTCACAGCTTCCGGACTCATTCAAGGATTTTGCGGGGACTTATACTGAAGGCAAGGGAATCGGCCGCAAATGCACGACACATTGTCACCGTGAATTGTTTCAAGCCCAATGGAGAGTCTTGCTCGATGAAGAATTCTTAGAGGCCTACAAACACGGGATTGTGATCCTCTGTTGTGATGGCATCGCACGCAGATTTTACCCGCGAGTTTTCACTTATTCTGCAGATTACCCCGAAAAGTGAGTCATGGACGCTCACCCATAGGATTTGGAATCTCATGTAAACTAGGGTCCTCGTTGCCACTATCCGACAGTTAGGAGGTTGCCCGTGTTTGCGATGCCTCATACCGATGAACAAGCTTCACTGTCTGGGCACGAGTTGCGATAGGCAACAGCATATGACTCTCGCGCGTTCCGATATCTTGAGGAGTCAGTTGGTTGCCACCGCACAAGACCTCATCTACAAGAACAACTTAGGTGTAGACAGCATGGCAGTTGAGTCAATCCTCAAGTCTAATTTGTGGGTACCAAACACTGTAAGAATGGCCATCAGTTTATCGTCCTACCTTTGCTAACCTTTGATACCTTTGATTAGAACGCGTTTTCGGACTCTCTGGGTCCGTTTGGATTCAATATATTTATTGCATTGGTTGTCGATCTTCTGCACGAGGTTGAACTTGGAGTGTGGCGGATGCTTCTAGTCCATTTGCTACGGATTCTCACCACTTTGAACAAGGACCTGATTCATGAGGTTGACATGAGGTATACTAAACATCTATCTTACAATGGCTTAGTGAGCTAATACTCAATTTTAACAGGTATAGGCAGGTCCCCCGTTTGGACCGGCAACCATTCGGAGGTTTTCTTCAAATATTTCTGAGATGTCGAACATGGCTGCGCGAAATTTTGAGGATCTTCTCCAGGTATGTGCTCAGAATGATTCTCATTCGTCTTCGTGGACTAATTTTGTCGAAGTGTTCTATCCCAGTCTTCGACGGCCTGTTCCCTGACGCTCACAATAAGATTATCATTCGTCTCCTTTTCACTATGTTGCACTGGCACGGACTTGCGAAACTTCGCATGCACTCTGACCTTACCTTGAAAATACTCGACAAAACAACGACTGATCTTGGCGAGCAGTTTTGTCTATTTAAGGAAACGGTGTGCGCTTCATACCAGACGCAGGAGCTCGATCGTGAAGTTGATGCGCGATCTCGCTGGCAGGCAAAGGAAGCAGCCAAACGGACCGGGAATGGCAAAGGGAAAGGGAAAGAAAAGGCAAAGGCAAGTCCAGAGCAGGCACGCGATGTACCTGGACCGAAGCAACCACGGAAGAAGAAGTCGTTCAATATGCAAACTTATAAGTTCCATGCGCTGGGGGATTATGTGGCCTCCATCCGTCTCTTCAGCACAACGGATTCATACAGCACTGAACCAGTAAGTTTCAACCTGCCATCCATCCATTCATTGACTCAGTTTGCATCAGGGAGAGCTGGAGCATCGTACGCCAAAGGCAGGTACCGATGCACTGATAAAAGAGCATTCATTCACCAACTTACTCGGATCGAACGCCAGGAGGCTCGCTTACGCTGCATGAGGCAGCAGGCAATCCCACCGAGGCCCTGGTGTAGAGGTACATGAAATGGCAAGTGATCCTCAGGTACACCATCATATCGGCCAAAGTGAGAAGATGTACGACGAGCTTGGTCAGTACCTCCGCGACCACGCTAGAGACCCTGCTATGAAGGTAACTAACTTCTATGACTTGATGATTATGCTGAGATATCGCACAGGATTTTCTTCCCCGGTTGAAAGAACATATTCTCTCTCGCCTCGAGCTGGAAATTGCTGATTCGCCAGCGGAGACATTAGCTCATTCCGACCAACTCAATTCAATCCTCTTCAAGCATAATCGACTTTACCACCACAATCTCGCGAGGTTTAACTACACCACCTATGACGTTCGCAGGGCTCAAGATTGTCATAAACCCACGGACTGCGCATTGCAATATTATGCTGCTGAAAAACCGCAACGATGATGGGCATGGCGGTGAGTATTGTTACGCCAAAGTCATTGGCATACATCACGTCAATGTTATTCGCCTCACGAACGTGTATGAATCTCACCGAATCGAATTTCTCTTCGTTCGGTGGTATGAACCTGTGCAAGATCATGTATGGGACACCTGTACTTTGGGCCGCATTCGCTTCCTGGCCTCTAGCAAACCAGAACGCATTTGGATTTGTAGACCCTGGAGTCATTATCAGGGCGTGTCATATTATCCCGGTGTTTTCTCGACCCCGGTGCAATCCAGGTGAATGTGGCATCTCCCCGCTAGCAGGAGACAAGCATGATTGGCCCGAGTATTATGTCAACAGGTGAGTGAACTGAAGCCCCCTGATGACAATGATCGCTAATACTAGAAACACGCTAGCTTTGTTGATCGCGACACTCTCATGCGCTTCCATTATGGACTTGGGGTCGGTCACGTATACTCCCATGAGGAAAGGGCCTCCCCTTTTACATCGATGACATCATGGACAGAAAATGAACCTTTGGAAAGTAGGGAAATGCTCAGGAAAAGCACGCACTGGCGAGGTCCTGTTAATGATGACGACGACAACGAACAGGACGACGATGGAGATCATGTTGGCGCAGAGGAGCTTGATTTCTTTGATCAAGGATTTGATGCCAGCACAGAGTCGCTCACCCAAGCGTTGGACGAGATGTTTATGGCTAGTCATATATTTGATTATGAAAATTAATAATATCACTACATTCTTCGCTATGGTCATTTCTCGGGTACTCTGACTTCTTCCTGGCATATATTTGCCGCATTGCCAGTCCCTCCTGCTCGCCCTGGCACATATTTGCAATCCCTCCTACCCTCCCTGGCACCTCTTTGCTATCCCTCCCACTCGCCCTGGCGCTTTTCTGACGCGTTGCTAATCCCTCAGTCCTGGCATGTCTTTGCCGCATTCCCAATCTCTCAACTTGCCCTGGCACGCCTTCATTGCCAATTCCTCGACTCGCTTTGGTACTTTACCACATTACCAATCCTGGTGTGCCCTTGCTGATCCCTGGCACAGCGTTAATAATACCATAACCTAGCGATTGAAAGTAGTGGCAAGTGGGCCCAAACACTTATTAGTAGGGCCTTATTGATGCTGTTTCCACCATCTTCTTGATCCCTCCACACTAGCAAGATGCAACGCCCAGTGCCAGCAACCAGTCCAATTTACATGTATGTCCAAACAATGAGGCAAGTTCTGAGACTTCTTCCCATTAGCGTAAGTACAATCTGCATTGCGAATCATCCACATCATCACTGATGGCCTCTTCCTGTAGAATGAGGAGGTTCGCTATCGCCAATCAGTTGTTGCTTCAATTGATTCTTGTCTTCCAGCCTTTCCATGGCCTGACCGGCCGATTCATATTCATGGGATACGTTGGGCATGCGCACCAACTGTCGCCCGTATATGTGAGGCTATCATCACATCCTTGGAGTCAATCTTTCATATCACGATGTTCATTTACAGTGGCCTGAGGAATATCTCGCCCTCGCACATCCACCTCATGAGATCCTACGACATGTCGGTTTTTTACACATTGCGAACGACAACATGCGTCTTAATATCTACGAGATAGAGGTAAGAGCTCTATCATGTCGCTAAGTCCACGTTTGATAGGATAAACTCATAGACAGGTGGCTCTGCTTTTCTCAATGATTATAGGACCAATTTTTGCGCATCAAACTTACATGGGAGCATCTCTCCCATCTGGTTGGTGAGTACTCCTCCAAAGACTATCACATCACCTGGACTCATCACGCCGTACACCAAATAGCTTGATCAGCTAGCCGGTGTTCAGTTCACCCCAGCAACATACCCACACGGATTTCCTCCTCCTGCCCCCTCCTGCCCCTCCTGCCCCTCCTGCACCTGTCGATATCCCGGCTTGGCAGACCTTGTTTGCTCAGTTCGTCGCCCTCTCAGGCAGCGTTTTCTCAGATGATGTTCCATCAATCCCTAGATTTCAGGATATGAGCCTACTCTCATAGAACTGACCTCTGTATTCGATCACTTAACCGCACCCACTTTGCCAGATGACGACGATTCCGATATCATGAGCCTCATTAGTACTCAGTCGATCAGTGAGGCGCAGCCTCCCCACCCAGATCTCCCTTGGAGACACACTGTCCGAGGCGACATACTTGACAAAAGTCAAAAACTGGTGCTCAAAGGCTTGTTGGCAGCATCACAATGGGGTTGCTCGATTAAACTGGCGAAATACCTATTCATTGGGCATTTTCTGGTCGGAATACCTATCAATCCATTCTTTGTTCCTGCGGCAGTTTCTAGGCGGTTGATCACGACGAGCTTCTTGAGAGCTCTCCGCTTTAACCAAAACACTTACGATGAGCTAAGTAAGGAGCCACGTGAGTGTCCGCCTCTACTAATTTCAAACGTCACCGACTAACGCCATGATCAGTGACGATCGTGAATGACGATGGGAGCGAGACCGTTGTGGGATGGTCGTACTTGCGCAACCGTGTAAGCTTGTTCTGATGTCATCAGTACCTTCACTCACTAGCAAATGATATTGGCAGTTTCTGGACTTCTACATCGACGCTACTTCAGAACTTAGGAAGATTACGTGGGGTAGCACATCCCCATTAGCTGGGTTTGCGGTCAATGAAGATCAGAAGATGGAGAAGATTTTGAATTTGATTGTTGCGTTCAACTCATCCAACAAAAGACAGGTAAGTGGAACGTGGGGGTTGCATAATCGAAGCTTAAGACTTTTCATCCGTCAGGTACAAAAAGCTATCTGCGACCTTATTGGAACACAGGCCTTCAAGGAGGTCCTCTGGGCCGCGTTACTTCGACCCATCGCTGAGTTAGCTGAAGGCAATGCGAGATTAGCGGACCTATACCCCGACGCCATTCAAACTTGGACTGGTTACCTACGAAAGGGGATCGTGGGCGTACTGATCACTCTCGTAAGCTTTTGCTCATTTTACCCTTCCTCATACCAATGACGAAAATTGTTCCTCTGTATTAGATGTATCAGGCGTTTACGCTACAGATACCATCTCACTTGACCAATTTGAAAGTGCCTGAGTTATATCCTAGCATTATGGCTGCTCTGGATGAGATGTATATGGATCCAGACCGCTTCGCCGCCTTCTTCCAGGTAGTGCGTGAGCTGCCTTCACTACAGTAAGTCCTTTGTGTAGATTTGATCTTCGCTCATTATCAAACATGTTTAGGGAGACAAACGTCTTGGTTATGGATCCCAAGAATAGGGTTCCGAAATACATGACGGACGAGATGGGAGTGAGGTGGATAAAGACCTTGGAGGATCTTGGGCCTATAGATGTCGTCTTTACATCTGATTTCGAAGTCCCTCATGCACAGTTCACCTTTCCAGTGCCTGCCAGCGATGTGGAGCTGCATATTTCATACTTCACTATGTCTTAATGTTCATTGATGGAGTTGTCGTGATTTCAAACATTTTGATATCGTTTTCCCACGTGTACTATAGCTAGTACTGTAGCTCAGAATCAGAATATTATCCTATTCGGATCGACGTAGATGTGCGTGCAGATCAGGCTGAGAGACAAAGTTTGTTTGGCTTTATGTGGTGTGATTGTTACTGGTTATCACTAGTCTTCAGCATCACTATCGCTACACGATCAATAAAGCCATATTAGGAATATTCACGGTAAGTACATTGCTCAGATCTCCCCCGATCACATCGACTAACATTCACGTTAGACATGTCTCGCGTCATTTACGGACCTCAGGTTGGCAGTGGTTGCGTAAGTCTTTCTCACACAAGTGACCTAGCCCAAACTAACATTCAACAGACGCAGCTGGAATTGTTAGCAGCGAATATGGTACGCATTTAGTACCGCGTCGCTGCCGCGGAGCCTGACTTCAGTACCCGAGGCGGCTACCACTCCGAGGGCGCCAGGCCTGATCGGGAGATTGATGCGCTTCTGTGCCGACTTCTGCGCTCACGCAGTGCAACAATTCAAATCACTGATTTGGGTAAGTTCTCTCCTTGCAATCGTTCCAATGCACACAACTAACAAAATCTAGGGATAGATCTGTGCTACCGGCTATGCAGTAACAACTTGATGACCCAGCATTTGTACCATCACATACTACACGTACACACACCGCTGCAATTTCTGATAGTACTTACGATACCAAGCTCGATTCTCCACATACTAACTCCATCATGAGATCTTTCGAAGCGATTCAAAATCTCAATAGACACTTTATATAGTGTACATGCTACCACATACTAATAATAGAACAGTGGTACACGACCGCAGTTCTTGTCAACAATTTTTTGATCCTTTCGAATCGAAGGGTCCTGTTTCTTGTAGTATTTCACGCTGATTCCAGATCTCGGAAGATCAAGAGAATCGAATGGCAAATGAGCAAGATATCTTTACATTTGTAACTGTGTTTGGTAATTAGCGCCACGCGAAAATTTAAAGTAGCACTGCCACACGTTCACTGGCGGAATCGCAACTCGAACACATCCTCTGGAGTCTGAGATCTCAATAACTTAGGGTCAGCCTCAAGTCAGTCCTGGTGAGCCGTCTGCTGTTGATCATGATGTTGATGTAGATTCTTATCATCTGCAGGATCGTCGCTCGTCCTTCACACTCACATATGCAGATGGTCATTCAGTCCAACGTCGAGATTGAATACCCATCCCAGTGAAGCTCTTGTCTAGAGAGAGTATAAACAGCATTACAGTAAGCAGCCGGTGAAGTCCCCAGTGCATCATTTACACCTATTTTGTTACAGACCAAAGCACACTCCGAGTTAACCTTCTGGCTGGAAAGGACCTTCGTTCTGCTGACAGAACAGGCAAGCTTTTCCATGTGTACGTTATGCTCGTGCTAACATATTGCCTAGGCAAATCTGATCCATTCGCCGTCTTCACTCTCAAAGACACGAAGGCGTTCACATCTCAAACCAAGAAGAAAACTCTCAACCCTGGGCCTGATTGGTCAGAATTACCGAAGTCAATGTGGTATGCCGTCTACCATTTGTCGAGAAATGACATTCACTGAACGGCATATTAGCCATCGAGAGGCGGCAGACTTTTCCGTCGAAGTTTTAGATTGGAATCAACTCGAGCAATCCCAGAGTCTCGGGTGTGGTACCACCAACCTGCGCAATATTGAACCCCCCGAAGCCGCCGAACACATAATCAAGCTTTCCTCAGAAAAGCACGGTACAAAAGGACAGGTCACCATTCTATTAATCTTCCAACAGGAGATTACTGCTAAGAGCCGGAAGGCGACCTCGACCTTCTCTAGCGCAGGCCGCGCTACAACCCAGATTGAATCATTGCCCTTCGGTGCTGGCAAGACATCGTTATCATCAAGAACGGTACTTGGGCTGTTACAGAAGATCATCGAGTGTGTCCAGACTCCTGAGGAAGTTGGGCTCATCGTGCAGAACTTCAGGGCTTATGCTCCGCCCTTGTTGCTTGACCAGTGTGGTTCAGTGAGTGTGTCCTTTATCTTTTTTTGCAATATTGATGACTGAGTGACTATCAGGTGTTGTTTACATTTCGGGGCTCCTGCCAATGATTTGATCTTCAACGCTATGATTAATCGTATGTGGGAGATTGCACGAGGTCGCTTCGGTGCGCGCAGCATGAGAGCGTGTCTTGAGAGCCTTCATATCACGTTGAACCAGCAACGTCGTATTGCTACTGCCGTGATCCTGAACTCCATTCCTCTGGCGACGAAATCCAATGGTGCAATGCTGCTGACGTGGTTGCTTGACACGTCTTCCCCCCCTTCGCGGTACAACCTCCTCGCGCCTCACCTATCGCATCCCTGTAACGCACAATTGGCATCTTCAACCGTTCTCAGGATTTTCAACCAGAAAATCGAATTTGAAGCATCTTGTCAAGTAGTCCAGGTGTTGTTCTCGTCTCCCGGGGATCATGTTCTTACTGATGTGTTGGGTGATCAAGTGCACAGTGTTGCGGTTGTGCACAAGATCTTGACCAGCCCGCTCATCGACGCTATCAACAAGCCAATTTATATCGAGGCCACTGGTATTAATTGAGCTCAAGGTTATCTCTACCCAGGCTTCTCATCGGCCAATTGAAGAAGTTGGTCTTCCCATCCCAAACTACCAGCCCACGTATGCCACTAATGGTCCACCTGACAAGAAGGGTCGGAACCAGAATCACTATGGGGTGCCATCGTAACTGCACATTGATTTTGCATGTGGCTAAGCTCCCGCGCCACGCTGCCGTATTTTTCAACTGCCTTCTGTGTTCTCGCCCATCCTTTTAATCCCTTTGCCCTTCGCTCTCCAGACATTAGCAGTCCTCGTACCTCTGCTGTTCGTCGTAATGGTGGACTTCCCTTGATTCCTCCTTACATGACTCCCCTGTCTGCCATCCCGTACAGCAAGCAATCTCCCAATCTCGCACCCGGTGGCATCCTTAACATGGGTCAACCAGGCTTCAATACTCAGACTGTACCCCAGCATGTCTACCAGGCAAATATGTACCAAGTATACCAGCAAAGACCGCCGTCCAGCATGGGCACCTTCAATTAAAAGAACTCTCTCGACTCCGCTCACGACCTTGCTTTGTTGCATATTGAATGAAATTATTCCTTTCTGTTATTTGCCAGACAATCGCCACTCATTCCTTTTACGATGATACCCCTCATCGTGCTTTCTTTCGATGTCGTGCTCCTTACTTACTTTTTTCTCCCTTTGGGCAAGCAACTACTGCGCTGACTCCCATGTATTGTATATACATAATATATATATATATATAAACATTCAGCTGCATTGTGCAAAAGGTAATACTTGGTCACTAGGAGTCGAGGACTTGGTGCGTGAGCATCAATAATACATTACGCTGATGAAAATACCAAAAATGGTAATAGCAGGCGGTTGCATTGCAAAGCCCGAGTCATCTTATGCGCGCAACCACGATGCAACAGATTACCGCTTGACAAGTCCACAAGCTGGAAAACATGGTACGCTGAATTTTTCTGACGCACACAGTTCTAAGGCGGTTGTCATACCTTAGGCAAGAGGCTCTCAACGGCAGGTGGTGAATTTACTCGAGCGTGGTATTGGTATCTGGCCGACGCAACTTCCACGATACGCTGAAGTAGTAATGCTGTGAGTACTCATTAACTAATACTTCAATTACGAGTTGAATAATGTTTTCTGCATATTATAAGTTCAGATGGATATGAAGATACCTCGGTCCGTATGAAGGAAATTGATGACCCTAGGTAGGTCGCCTTTGTTACCACTTAATACTTACACATGGTCTCAATTCAACGCTATCAACAGGCCCGCAACGTACGGCAATTGGCAGGAGTTAGTTCACCCATTGGGTGGTACGTACTATTATCATAGTACAAAGGTGAGCGCCTGCTGGTTGTATAATTGATGTGCTTATACGATGTAAATTTAGAATGCGTTTACATCGACGAACCTACGACGTTATCTAGATTTACACAGTCTCGATGATTTTGTTGATGCATCGCGAGCTGCAGTGAACGAAGATGGGTGGACACTGGTCGTTCTCCCAACGATCTTCATGGGAGAAGAGCGATTTCAGTACTATTATGTGGTCCCCGACAAGCAAGTCATTGCTTGGTTAGAAGATCTGAATGGCGAGTTGCTATTCGGAGAATGTATCCAACCAAGCGAATGGAGACATAAGAGTATATTGCCTTTACCTTTCTTTTTCTCTTAAGTTTGATTTTGATCACACAGGACTTGAACTCGAGGCTCAGTATTGGTGAGCGGTCGCCCAAGTATGTACCTGATCGACCCAGCGTTCTCACTGTTTGGCAGGAAACACTTTGAGTTTTTCCCCCATCAGTTCCAAATGGAAAACCCACAAGTAAGGCACATACGAAGGGAAGTTGTTTGCTACATTGGAGGTAAGTCCTATACCACTCCAGTGACTGTCAGAACCACTCAAGCAAAAAACAGAAGCCACGACTTTGAGTCAATCCTCTGCCGCTTCGATGTTCTGGACTCTTGATCAAATGAATCAGATTGATGCGCATTTGGCGACTATCAGTACGTGCTCGCATCTCCCCTGCACATCATCCTGACGATCGAGACACAGAAAGCCTTGCCAACAACGAGATCATAGAGGAAACAGGTGTCGTGTTCTGTTGTGCGCGAGCCTAGGGAAAGTGGGCCTTTCGGATACTGATTTTTCTTCTAACAGGCAGGATATTGTATATCCTATGTACGTGATTTTCTCATAATCAGATGTTATTAATTTGCCAGATTGCGTAGGACACCACCAGTTTCTAAACCGCCACAACCAACCTGAAGCCCACCTTATTCGAAACCATGCAGTGAGAGAGAAGCATAGGTCATGTAAAATCCTTGTTTTCATGGGCAACGCTGCAGCTATGGTGTTGTGTATGCCGATCACAATTGATCGCATCAGGTGTACTTCCATTGATGGCATCCTAAATGGGGTGGAAGTGAATTTATTTGTCGACGATTTCAGCAGTCAAGCGAAAAGCCAAATCACCCTGGTAAGTGTTACACAGAGGAGAACACCCCTACTTATTTTTGCTCTGACAGGCAGGAGTATCTATGGCCATGGACATCGCCATCCTTGCCATTCCAGGTTTAGGCACGACAGTGACCTCGCAAACTTTGTGCTCTTGCTCATTACTCTTAGGTGTCGGTTGTATATTCACGGGCACGATGGTGCAACATTTTGGCAAGAGGATGAGGTCGATGGACTTTGCGGTTCGATTTACATCATCTTTCTGTAGCCTAAGCCTGACCTTGCCAACCTCACAGTCATATTACCTGCGACAAAAGCCGAAGATGTTTATCGTCATCACTGGCATACCGACTTCTTTTTGTGTGCTGAGGTAAGCAAACTGATTATGATTGCTTGCGTCTCTCATAGAATTATTGGCAGTGTGATGGGTTCCATCCTCGGTTTTCTCTCAGGTGTCACCACAGACTTCAAGCCATTCGCACCGTTAATGATTACTTCCCTTATTACGCTCAGTGTTGTAGTGGCTTCATTGGTTGTTTTGGTGCTCGCCAGTTATGGCCCAGGGCCGGCCAGGGTGCGGCCCCAATAAATTATTGTTGTGTTGTCTGGGTATTCTGGAAGACATTTTCAGGGTACCGCAAATACTATAGAGTCGAATGTACTTCAATATTGAACACAGCATTCCCAGTCAAACGAATTCAGAAGCAAACCTATTTCCCTCGTTTTTTTGATGATGATGAATTGCCTACTCATCCAGGGCCCTGCCAGGCGTCATTAATCATTGGTCGGCATCTTCCAGCGGTGAAACAGGCGCCAAGCAACCACAGCTGTACCGTATTTCTATGCTCGCGACAGGTGTCCTCCTCATTTACTCAGTGCAGATGTTCATTGTTTTCAATCGTAATTCTACATCACTACAGCAAGGACATTACCTTGCGAAGATGGTGTCAACAACGTCCTCTGCGCCACGACAATGGTTTTGGTAATGCTACGGTATGTCTTCTCCTGTTACTATGTCTTCAAACTCATCATCGCCTAATGGAGCCAGTCAGTTTACTCGAGGAGAGGCTGCGTCTGACATACTTGGAACTGGGAGAAGGAGCGTCCCACTCAATCTGATGAGGAGAGCATGTGTTGATTCCAGTCGGTACATATTCCTCTAAGATTCTTGCTCGATAATGTTCCTCCAGCCAACGCAATCTGTACATCTGGTACTGTGCTTGAAGTCTCAAGCAGCCCAACTCTGTGAGTCGCAGCCGTTCCTTCAGCTTGTCTATAGACTCTTCCTCATGCGTCTCGTGGTTGTACTTCGGCAGATGAAGAGTCTCTTTGTTCTCCGCTGAGGCTAAGCCCTTCTCGACATCTGCCTTTCTGGTGTATGATAAGCTTCAAGAATCGACGATGATCGTGTCACGCACCCTAAACCAGCAAGCCCCTCATGCTCACTTCTTTGATTAGCATTGCCTGCTATTTCGATCCTGAGGAACAGAGTTAGCAAGTCCTGCCGCAAGTAGGTTCAATCACGTTTACTGGAGATTCAGACTAATGATATTTCCAGCCAGATTGAAGGTCTGGGTCTGACGCAAGGATTGTTGCATCTTTGAGTTGAACCTGAGTGGCCATATTCTCTAGTTGCGATTTGCAAGTAAATGTAACGAGCTTTTATCATGCACATTAATTTACTAACGCTTTTTGTAAGGCGTGAGGTTCATTACTGTCAATTTGATGAAAGCTCGTTCGGTCCCGGTGGGCCATTTGTCACTGGGCCTCCTGGCTGGCGGCCAGCGCCACAGCCAGCGGTTAGCCCTGCATACGCCATCAGGTACACCCTTTTCCTGAAATCCCACGCAACTCAGTCCTGGAGATAAAAGCCGAGTTCCATCTTCTGCGAGACCCAAGCTATCTTTTGCTCCTCGCTAGCTCTCATGGCTACGGAAGATCCCACTTCCAGCATCCCAAGCAAACGCGCTACGTCAGCCCTCCAAATGGGACCCCACAAAAAAGCGTAAGTTGTCCCTAATGTTAGAGAAAGGTTTTGCAAACTCATCCTGTTGCCTAGTTCTTCATCAGATCCTCTTATATCGCACAGGCGTCACTTTGGTCGAACAGTGTTCGCACTGTGCAATTATCCCTCTCTACTTACCAATGGTATTCTCAGATTGGAACAAATGGAGGAAACTCCTCTGGAAGACTTCTCTGCTGAGTGAAAAGGCATCATCTTTATCTACTAGCTTGTGGACTGACTCGTTTGGCAGAGAATGACGAGAGCATGGTGTCTTCGAACAACTCTTGGATTCTTTTCCTGGCCTATTAGAGCGACTTAGGAATGGATCCGAAGAGGAGATTCTGCATGTTGGAGAGCTAGTACGTAGTTTTTCTATATTGCCGGAGTCCATACTTACGATTTAAAAGGTTGGCAAGGGAGTGTCAGGCGCCAGAGGTGACGACACAAAATCACTGAAGTCTGCAATACTCGATTGGATTTCCCCGAAAGGAGCCGCGATCCAACCTCCTTTACATAGGAACTCAAAGATCGACCGTGGATTCAACCACGAACTTACTGGGTCACTTCTTTGCCCTGCCGGGTTGGACTGGCACGACGCAGAGTATGCTTTCATTTTCTGGCGTCTGCAGTCCTGACCACTCAAAAAAGGATGAGAGAGAACCTCCGCAGTGGCGAAATCTCGGTCTGCGGAGATCAATGGCCCGTTTTCTTGTATGCCAACCATATCTATGACGCTGAAGACCCGTGGTGCGGTCTCCTCAGGAGTCGCTTATTGACGTGTGTAAGTGAACACACATTTTCACGCAGTCCTTCACTATATTATTCTTAGGCTTACAAACATGTCTTCACATCCCCGAGCTCGGTCGACAAAGATCCGAAAGCCACGCGTTCCGGAAATGCTCGCCTTCATGGCATGAACTGCGTCACCACTGCCTCCATCGCTTATATTGCTACTCAGGTTCGTAACATCATATCTTTGTAGCTCAATAATCTTGATGTACATACAACTGAAGGTCCGATTTGCCCTAAGCTCATCCTCCGTGTTTTCACGAACCGATACATCTACAGACTCGGAGACATTTTACCACAGCCTCCTTGACCTTTTCGAGGACCCAGACGAATCTAAGGAAGTCACCGAACTACTGATATGGTGGAATCGGTATTGTTATAACTCTTCACCATTTCGCCAAGCTCACATTGCTATGTATCCAGTCAGGTTTTCCCTACTTCCTCTGCCGCCAAGCGGCCTATTAGCACCAATAGTGCCTTATCCAAAATCCGGATCAAACGCCTTGCGACTAAACATGCCGCAGATTCAAATGTAGCCATAGCCTCTTAATAGTCTTCATTCAACATTATATGTCGTAAATACAAATACAACCTGATACCATGTTTTGGCTCTCGCAACCAAGTTAATGCACGAACGATCGTAGAACAGATCAAAAACAATCAGCTGAGAAGAAACCTGGCAGATGGTACCGCATTATCATTGCTCCGCTCCCCTGTACTAAAGCCAGTTTGAACCGAGACGGCCTACCCTGAAAGGTTTTGTCTGGCGCCAGCATTTATGGAGAGTTTGTGGGGAATGCACAAACTTCCTCACCTTGCAACTGATGACCACACCTTAGTGAGCGCCGGAGTACGGTACTGCAATATAAGTGCTACGCACCATTGAGCCGAAGGCAGCTCGAACCGAGGCGGCCTACCCTTGGAAGATATTATCTGGTGCTGGCAATTATGGAGAGTTTGTGAGTAATACACCAATTCACTCACCTTGCAACTGATGATCACGCGTTAGCGGGCGCAGGAGTAGGGCACTGCAATATGATTGCTCCGCACTGTTGAGCCGAAGGCAGCTCGAACCGAGGCGGCCTACCCTTGGAAGATATTATCTGGTGCTGGCAATTATGGAGAGTTTGTGAGTAATACACCAATTCACTCACCTTGCAACTGATGATCACGCATTAGCGGGCGCTGGAGTACGACGTTGCAATATAATTGCTCCGCAGTGTTGAATTGAAGGTGGCTCAAACCGAGACGGCCTACCCTAGGAAGACATTATCTAGAACCGGCGATTATGGAGAGTCTGTGCGAAACAAAATAGTAAGCTAACATTACAAGTCATGAACATGTGTCGTCAAGGTTTTGAAGGATGATAGCACACTGTCATCACTTACTCACATTGCGCACTTAGCAAAACTATGCACCCTAATCTAGCGCTATAACTGTATACCTGACGTCTCCAATGAGGGAGGTTTTGTCAAGATTGCAAAAAGAACCACGGCTTGTATGCTAAAGCCGCATTGAGACAACATGGTAGTGGCTCTACACCCTTGGACCCTTGGTAACTTTGATCCAACGTAGTCCAGCCATATATAGCTTTATCTGACATTGGCATTCTTTTAGAGATTGCGAAGGGGGGAAAAACTGCAGAAAATTACACGTCATGACCAGGGCAGGACAAAGTTGTTGACTAGGTGATTGTGTGGTACTTTAACAACATAATATTCCTTTGTCACGCTGGTGGGCAATACAATATATGCCGTCTTGATCATGAGCTGGTAAATAATTGTAAGAAAACTGTCACAAATGCGTATTTGGCGGGTTCTATCCGACTTAGTCCAGGTATTCAAAGCTTTCTCAAATTTTATCTTTTTCGCGTCGGTTTCCTGATGGTGTTGGCAGTGGTTACATAAATCCGCTGACATAATCTGCCTTGTAAGGCTTCAATATTCATGCACGCTCCTGGCTCTCCCTCGAAGGCCCAACCCCTGGCAACCTCAGAGGCCTCTGATAAGTACTACATAGCGTTAAAAATGGCTTCAAGGGAGAGCGATGAAACTTCAAACCTTGCAACAAACGATCGTACGACAGATCTATCCTCCGACGATATCGATAGTGGAGAAGCGTAGATGCTGACTTCCATCGGGTTTCCAGCTAGATGTTCCAAATGAAAGCCTCATGGACTACTCGTGACGACGCACGTATTCTATGACAGCCTGCCGGATGAGGCCACCCTTGGCCACCTGGTTGATCACCGAATCCACCTCTCCACACTTGTCAGAGCCCGTGAGGCATCTTCTTCAGCAGCCCGTGGTAAACTGGATGGTTCTCTTCGATGAGCTAACGTGCGAGCGTATCGCAAGCGTGTTGTTTTATATGTCACCTCAAGTGATGGTATCAGGATGAAGTATTGGTCTAGGGCGTCAAATTGGCACGCTTGGCAGGGTGCCAGGTGACTCACAAAAGAGGCGCGTTATTTTGACCATGATGGCGCTCGTTATAGGGTCATCGTGTATATACCATAGACCTGTCGTTCTACCCCCCATGTTTGGATCCACCATATTTTTTTTACCCATGACGCGTGCACCCAGCAGAGCTGGCCACTCCCCTCCAGCATCCGTTAAGGTCCGCTCGTGCGCAACCACGAACTTCATCGTCTTCGCGAGATGGGCGAAGGGAAGAGCTCGTTGATAAATCTCATTACTGAGAAACAACGTGCCGCGTCCCCTCCGGTACACAATCCTGCACTCTCGAATCAACCCGGATATCTGATCCCCAGCTTGAAAATTCATTTGATACGGTACGTGAACGTAGTAATTTGACGATCCTGATATTCTAAGTCACAATCATACAGGCACGCTTAGACAGCCCATAAAATGCAAGCTATCTAGATGCCTAGTGAAGGCGCACGAGCTCATCGTCGAGCTCAAGAACAAAGGAGGTGTACCTGGCCTGCTTTTCTGCATGAAGGGTGGCAGGGTGTCAAACACTATGCGACAGACTTCAGATTATTCTACGGATTCCTGTGCCAGGAACAGGTACCCCTTGCTCTGGTTGTTACCAACCTCGAGAACGAGGCGAACATAGAGCTGGTTTGCGGATGTGCAAGAAGTGCAGGAATTTGGTTCCAGCCAAGAAGTTTGGGAGGAGTCAAGGTCCAAAAGGTAATAAATATTCATGTTGTATTCCAACCATTAGAAAATTTATGACACGTTTACATCAATCGATACCTCGTGAACTGCCCTGTTTTCTTGTTCCCCGAAGTCGTAGAAACGTTCTAGTCTCCCTTAGGCAAACCTTAGATGAAGGGAGACTCCTTCATCAGAAACGTTCAGTGAGTGCTAGGCTGTGCATGTCACCATTCCGTGATTGGCGCCCCTCTTACGATAAGTAATACCAAGTATATCTATCTTCCGTTTATGCCAGGAACTTCCACGCAACGACCAACATGACTGATCAGCTACCCCCATATACTACTCTTCCCCAGCCAGAGCCCGAACCACCACAGTATACTCTTCCACAGACGTTCACCATTGGACAACGCAGCACGCAACACCTTGTCCGCCCAGACCAGCTTAAGGCCCATCTTCAGCTCCTAGCGGCGTTCAATCATCTTAAGCAGCGTGTCGCCGCCAGCGAGAGTCTTGTCGCAGGGTTAGAGACGGACAACGAGAAACGTTGGATATGGTTCGTCAATTTGGCTGTTGAACGGTGCGTAGTTCAGCGTTCAGCGTACGCTTTGCTGTGTGCACTGGTAACTCATTGCACTGGTGGAGCGCAGGTTTGAGAGGTGGTGTTTGACAATCAAGCAATCTGATGAAGTGGAGCAACGCTTGCCACCCATTGATGTGACTATGGTATGGCACGCTTATCTTCTGAATCCAAGGCAAGCGTGGGCCATTTCCTCATGAGTGATAAGCCTCACGTTTTTGGTCACATCCGCAGCTGGTATGCCGAAGACACCGCGCGCGTTTCTAAGCTCAAACCTCTCGTCCATTTCACCAATTACTTCCCCACACTTCTTGTGCGCCACCACACTTTTGTACAAATGTCCCCAGCTCGCTGAATCTATGTCAGGCTAATCCCGATCTGCTAACCACCGACGCACCACAGCATGACCGCGTCTCCGCTTGGGAGCGCTGTACTAAAACACCCTACGACCCCATTTGCCTCTGCTGCGGTTCTCACGCACAAATCCATCGAGTGCCCTCACTGTTGTCGCACTATCCTTTCTCGTATGTACCTTGTGCCTGTTTCACATGGGAATTCAATCTGACAAATGGGCACAGCATTCCTGCAGCCTAACGGGAAGGGATACGCCCAGAGTAATTTTAGCGTCGAGTGTGAATGTGCTCACTCGATCAACAAAGAACTTCTCGGCCTATACAAGTTCGCGAAGAATATAGTCGAACCAACAGCGCCTGATACATATTTGGCGTGAGTGTCGCATTACTTACAATTCCAGACATTTTGAACGACAGCTAATATAACTTCATGTACGCAGCGGAACCCTTCATACATCACGTAACATCCACGACACTGCGCGCGGAGACACGATCAAAAAGCGCGTGCTCAGCTCGTACACTCTTTTCAAAAAGAACGAAGCAAGCGGTCCCGCGCGCCAGGTCTTGACAAACATCCAGCATAACGCTGTGCGCATGCGCACCGCGCTGAGACAGCATGTGAGGGAAAGATTGTATGTCATTAAATTTTGTTGCAAAAAACAGGTTTTTTTCATTCGAGGAACAGGTTGACCAAGATCATGGGTGCCTACACGGACGACAGGGTGTTTTCACTTGATTTGGTCGGTGCTGTGAGAAGATCGTCGACATTGATCGTGAGTTGAGGACTGATGGATGAATCTAGGTCCTCCGACAAGCCTCATTTGTAAAGAAGATGGTTGATCTTGGGTGGACCGAACCAGAATATTTCGCGAGCGAGGTGGACGCAGTGGCACTGCAACATTGCGTAGCTCGGTATCACGCGTCCGTACTTTTCTCCTTTCTTTTGCAGACCACACAAGAATATTGCTCTGCAGCTTTTTGAGCCTCATGGCAGAATCACCTGCCTCGTTCTTTGTGCCCACGCTCGACATCGATCTCGGGTGGCATACTCACCAGCTCATGGCGAGTCGGTATCAGAGCGACTGTCTTGCGTTCGTAGGGCGATATGTTGATCAGTAGGTGTTGTCACGAGTACACTGGCGAACACATAATAATGAGTGTTCATTGTTCAGCGATGATAAAGTGGAAGAAGGTGAACTCGCGACCTCCTTTGACCTTACCTGTCGAGCTTGGAACGTAAGCCATTTCCCTTGACATGCGATATTCCCATTAAAACTCCTCGAAATTCTAGGACCGCTATCATGTTCCGTACATGCATTGCGGGTGTCCACTCCCAGGAGACACAATCGGCCAAAAGCTCCGACGCATCCTCTCTTCCTCCTCTCAAGACACCAACATGCTCCTACTCCCTCCCCAGTCCGACGCACGCGCTGCCACGCACCCAAGCGATCACAACGCCGTATTTGCGTTGCACAACATGTCCGCGAGCCTGCGGCGCCGGGAGAACCGCACGCGCAAGGCTGAGAGGCGGAGGCTGCGGGCAGAGCGGGATGGGAGGACAGTGAGGAGGAACGGGACTATTGATCACGGGATTGCGTTTTTGTATCCTGTGCCGATGTATTATTATTTCCCCGGTGGATGCGTTGCCGCTGCTGGAGGCGTGGTGAATGGAGGTTTGGGATGCGCAATGGTGAGTGTTGTTGTTGTGTTCGGAGAACGAGGGAGCTGATATCAGGCTTGCAGGGAGCAGGTGGCTGCTCGACTGGTGCAGCTTGTGGTGGGTCTGGTGCTGGTGCTTGCGGAACGGGATGTGGAGGCGGAGGTGGAGGCTGTGGCGGTGGCGGCGGCTGTGGAGGTGGCGGTGGTTGTGGCGGTGGGGGAGGTGGGGGAGGCTGTGGCGGTGGGTAAATCAGACTGTCTGCCATATTTTCTTGAATGCTCTATGTAACTTACCTGCTGTAATCTATGACTAGTATAAGGACGTTCATCAGGTATTACACTCCTAAATCAGACAATCCTAACAAGGGTGAGCTCAATAACAGGAAGTGGGAAGGATGACGGATAATGTACATCTTGATTTTAGAATGTCATGACAAGCTAACATTGCACTATTGTGCTTGATCATCCGAGGCTGTTTGTTATTGCTCCAGGCTTAGGCCGCTGGCCCTGTGGGTCAGGATATGACACTGGTCCTTAGTAGGTGATGCGACGGTCACGCCAAATCTTTTCGATTCGACAAAGGTTGTGAATGTAGTAGGTGGTCTTATATGTACCCCGAGACGCATTTCAACTCTTGCGCAGCTACTAAGTCGATTGTAGCACTCAAAATTATACCTGCATTCCAAGAGCTTGTGTGACTATCTGCGCACCTCAGTTCAAAGGTGGTTTCATAAACAAAAGGTGAAAACTATTAATGATGTCAAGTATGTACTACAGAACTCGTGATTGTATCATAAGACGAATGGATTTATTAGAGCCAGAACCCTCAACACTGAGGCCGGTTTCCGTATGCGTAAATATGGGCGCGCAGCCCGACAGCGACGCGTCGTCCTCCTACTCGTGAAGGTGTTTGTCAGCAACATCCTTTGTTCCTGCGTCAGACTCAGAGTCAAGTGAGGTAGAGACTTCGGTCGGTTCGACCTTCAAGTCAGAGGGGTTCTCGGGACAGGCATCGGATTCATCAAAAGGTTCAAACTCATCAAGGTCTACCTCGATCACGGTAGTCCACAGACTTGGATCGCTAGCGTCACCCTCCTGAGACTCGTGGCTTTTGCGGAGTTGCTCTTGGTGAAGAACTATGCGTCCGGCCTGATAAAGTTAATGAGCAATAAAATACCAGCCCGAGATTTCTGACTCAACAGCAAACCAAAGCCAGGAAAGCAGCACGCTAATGAGAATTCAAAGTAAGCAGAGAAACCTGCGGTACACGCATGACTTACTAATAGACAATATTTCCAGTCATTTGTGTTTTGATGACGCCGAAGTTGAAGAGGTTCATGAAGATGAGGATCACTGATAAGGATTAGCATATTATGCACAAAAGGAAATACAAATCCTACCTGCCACCACAGCAATCGTGCAGCTGCCGTTGCGGACCGTAAGTTTGAGCCAAGCACGTGAAGCTTCCGACCAGTCAGAGGAGCCTCTGAAGTATCGCCATAGCATCATAATAAGGATGAGCACGTAGGTTGTAATTATCGAGACACTGGTTCTCGGCTCAGTGATTTGATGTACAACAGGTGCAACAGTTCTCACCCGGCAAATATTTGACTGAGATGGGACCCGATTACGACACAAGTAGGAGAATAACGAATGCCAGTTACAATTAGTCGAGCGGTGATTGCCATGACCGCACACTGCACGCCACCAAAGACGAATAAGATGCCAAGGATGTATTTGTCTTTCTTGTACATTTTGTACACTGCAATGAGGGCGTGCAGAAAGCATAAATAGTTGTGCCCATAGTAAGACCAAAAAACCGCGTACCCTGCTGCATGAGTAGTAACTCCACTGAAAATAGCAAACACTGGATCGTCCCAGCCTGGTACGAGTACCATGCTCTGCAAGCTCCCGGATGGTTGGGAACCCCCGAGGACATTCTAAATGTAAACCAGATGTTGAAGCTAGCAACATGATTGAGAACGCGACCTCTTGAGTTGCCAAACCGCCCACCTCTGTCCGGCCAAACCGGCATACCTGGTCAGCATAAAGATCTTGGCTTCTGTGTTCTTCCGAAATTGCCTGTTCATCAGGAAAATTATCATCGCTGGCGTTCATAATATGTGGACAAGTACTCACGGCCAGATCAGCTTGATTTCATTAGACAAACACCAGAGATATTCGAGAACCATGAATGCAGTTAACGTGGCTAATAACTGTAAACCAAACCGTTTGAAGAACGTTCAGACAGCGGGTACGCACTTGCCAATATAAATATTTTGCGCGCCACAGTTGAGGGATCAGACATCAATACAAGGAATCAGTTAACGAGCGACTAAAGGAAAGAATGGGTAAGTGGAAGACGAAAATTCAAAACTATCCAACTGCGGAGCGAGGTTGGACGTTCAGAGGAAATAAAGTATCGAATTTGTCGAGCATTCAACGGTGAAGATATGTCACAGGTCGCGACCAGGCCCGGATCCGGACCTACTAGGTTCACCCAAGCTCACCCAAGCTCACCCTGACGCCAGCCCTGACGAAGCACTAGTAGTAGTATGGTGCCCGGGCACTTCAGAAGTTCAGAGCAACGTAAGGTGAGTTGTGCACAGTCTTCTCGTAGATTATGTAAGAAAGGAACGACGGTCTTCCGAATAGGGGAGACTAGTCTTCTCGTCATCCCACCAACGCGAAGACAACGTCCCTCCCAACATACCCGTACGTTCCCTCTGTTACCGCTGGCAGTAGACAAGTGTGGGACTCACCGTACCGACTGAGTCTGCTGCGCCGAGCTCATCGCGATCTTGATTATTCTCATGCTCGATTTCTGCGCGCACGCTCACTGTAGGGTCATATGAATAGTAAGACCTGGACTTACATCTTCTGTTGTCGTAACTCATTTGGATGTAGCCTATCTACCCGGTACCGTACCTACTAGCATTCACAGGCGACAGGTGCGGAGATTTTGACCTTACGCGATTTGGACAGGGCGCTGGGCATAGCCTAGTAAATCCTTTTTCCAATCACTAACCGAATGTATTGATTTTCGTCGAAGCTCCACAAAGCGAAGGTCGACCTGGTTGAGTGAAAACATTCGCTGCCATTATTCCATCGGGACTGAGTTGTTCCAGATGTACATTAAGCACTACGTTCAGTGCGTGATCCATCTGGGAAAACAACTTAACATGCTTATTTCTCATGGGCTGGCGCAGGGGAATAGTGCTTGGTCCTGCAGTCATACCTGCCATCCTCACGGTATGGTAGTCTTATTTATTCACTCGGGCCGGGCTCCTATGCGGTTCCATCATATCGGGGCAGTTCTCGGGATGCTGGCATGGATGATCTACTGGAAGATCAGACATCTTCGGTTTCCGTCTGCCATGATCATTGCGATAACAAACTCCAGGCCCGTCAATCACCATCGCGGACCATCACATTGCCAATATCCGCTGTATGCTGTGGTCTTACTGGTCTTAGTATGCTCTCGAGGATCATTACTGTCTTCGTATCACTTTTGAGTAAACGGTCAGTTGTAATGCGCCTGCATGTAACTAATATGAATCTATGATGGCCGTCCGTTAGAACCTGACCATTACGGTTCCGAAGGGACCAGCGCTATAGCAATACTTGTTGGACAGTCCGGAAAATAACGACCCCGAATCGGACGTGGCCCATCTGACGAGAAGCGCCAAAAATTGACTCAGCGGTAGGACCTTATTCCTTGTCCAAACTCTAAGTAGCTGATCGGCACTGTCGGCCGCACCGCAACGTCGAATAAAGTTTCACAATTCCCGCTACGTAAGTAGTGGGTATTAGGCGTAATCACTCAAGTTTACCAACGCTTTCAGTTTTGGCAGAGAAATGAGTATCCGTACGTTTTTAGTGCTCTGTTCCCACAGGTTTTCTCACGGTTCAAAATTTACGTCTTATGTTCATGCCGATGCTGAGCGCTGAGCTCTCAACCTTTCAATTATCTACTAAAGACTGGCGACATCTACTTATCTTCTGCAGACCGCTGGTTTTTTTTGCCGATGTCTCGGCGATTGTGCGCGTTGACGGCTTTCAATCGAAATCACAAGTTTTGTGCACTTTTCTGCATAACCACAATATTCCGCGCTCGGTTGCTGCTGTTCGACAAGGCGTTGTGGTGGAATCCTCCTTAGGACCTGTTCGCGTGCCAACCGTCGATGGCTGGTATCTTTCGCGACAACCATTCCAAGCGACTTATCTTCGTGGTTGCAACGTAATTCTTGGCTGTGATTGGTTGCAGTCTGTTCGCCCTGCTGTTTTTGACGGCCGACTTCTTTCTCCTTCCATCGATGCAGCAGCGATTCTCGCTGTCGGTCACGAGTGGTTTTCTCATCCTAATGGTATGTTTGTGAAGTTCTGAAGGCCTCATTCTAAGTTTTTGGTTATAGGTTCTTCCAATGTGCATGCATCACAAGTCCAAGACGATTCCTTTGCCACCCAAGTGGGTTCACGCTCTGATGACATCCAAATGAGTACATGTTATATGCAAAGTTGTCAAGAACGAGGATCGTCGTCGGCATTTGATATTGACGGTTATATATCTTGTCTGTTGCATTCAGGTTCTGGATCTGTACTTGTCCGTCGTTAAGTAATAATCTACTTGATGTGCACGCTATTGTAAATCATGGTCTATCGTTTGAGAAGAGTGTTGATGCTCTTATGCTGCATGTGTTCACAGGCTTGTGTGTGGGTAGCAAAGACATGTATATCACGTGAAAGAAAAAACGTAGCGGGCTCTGCCGCATGCGGCCCTTCGCGTTATTTACATAGTATGTAACTTAGTACTGCGACTCAGGGCTTTACTATCATTCCCACCAATATGCAAAGGGTACCCAATATGCAAAATGTTCATAGCACTTCAACGCCATGGTCGGCCGGCGCTGAAAAAATTCAAGCATGTACAGAGTGCCTATAGATGATGTATTGTACGAATAGAATAAAATTTTCTTGGATGTTTGTAGCTACGAGAGATGAAATGGTGGTATTTTGCAACCTTGGTCGAACACAATTACCCAGATCCCAAAGATCCTGCAAAGGTATTCGTAAAGTTTTACCTGGAGCACAACAAATACCTTCTATAAACGTCAGAACACCAGTTCGATAGAGGTTATGCTCTTGCATTGAGGTGCTACAGTGGTAGTATTAAGGACATGTACGGAAGTGTGACACCAGACAGGGGAGATGCATATGTAATTCAATCTCCTCCTCATCTGTGGCACGCACATCGACTGCTTTGCAGCTGCGGAAAGCGAAAGTTGAGTGCGCCGATACTCTGCCGAGGTGTGACAAGTTGTGACCAAATTTTGCAGATTAGAGAGAAGACCCTGAATTTCTCGGGTTTGCTCCGACACTACAACACAAAATCTAAAAAATCAGTAAAAATCAGAGCTATGTAGAGGGGATATGAATCTACAATGTTACAAAGTTTCAAAAGAAAATGTGAAGTGGTTGAGGAGCTACAAAAGTTTTGCTAAAAGTTTTGCAGAACTGTGGGATTGATAGTACTGACTGGTTTTCTAGGATCGGCTGGATGATCCGGCTGGCTCATACTTTGGAATAATATTAGAAACGTAGGTTCTTCGGCTTCAAGTCTAGCGCGCGCACTTATGGCATGCTAATGAGTCAGACTGCATGATTGACATGATCACTCTTCGCTTTCCATACGTTTATGTTGCATTATGTTGCATGAATCACACTTGCTACTAAGTACTAAGTCCCAATAAGTGTCACGTAGTAAGCACTAATACGAGTCAGCTGTACTACGTGAAGTAGATGTTTTCCGACCATGATTCGTATCTGTCCATGGTGTCGATGAGACTCTTGGCCTTCTCTCTGCCTGCTTTGATGGTACCCCTGTGCAGCGGAAGTCTCAGCGGTGGTTCATCCAGGCGAGTAAGCTTCTCAATGACCACCACCGCCTTCTCGGTGTCTCCGTCTGGCAGAGTTGAAGTCACCCACTGGCGGAATTTCGAACCGGCTAACTCTGGGTTGTCATATGCTGGATGTTGAGGACTGGGATGCATGTTGTCCGTGAACATCCTGGTCCGGAACGGACCGGGTTCAATTATGGTAACCTGCCCGGGGCTTCAGCTCAAGTTTTACCTTGAGTGTAGATTGACAAACCTTGATGTTCCACGCCGGGTCCAGTTCTTGTGCGACACCTTCGCTGAATCCTTCTAATGCTGGAAAGTCGGTATGAGGCTACTACGATAGTGCTATGGCATGAGATAGATAAGCTCACCATGTTTACTGTTGTCCAAAGTCACTGGGTGAGCATTGAAAATTATGCATGGGCATGTTCACTCACGATGCGGCATAATAAGACATTGCAGGTCTCCCAATCAAACCCAGCGCAGATGAAACCTGCAATAGTCTTCCTCCGATGGGTTTGTTCACTTCTCTGAACATCCGAATAGCCTCCCTTGTCACGTTTGATGCCCCAAAAGTTCACTTCGAAGATCCGACGGGCCTCTTCGTCGCTCAAGGTCTCCATCTCTCCGATGATAAGCGCACCCGCATTATTGAAAACCACATCGACACGTCCGAACACCTCTCTGGCTTTTGCGAATGCGGCAGCCACCTCCGAACTGTTTACGACATCCATCTGGACGATTAGTAACTGGGAAGAAGGATACTGTTTGGCAAGGTCCGACAGGGCTTCTTTGCGGCGTAGAGTTGCAATCACTCTGTTTCCGTCCTTCAACAGGAGTTCTGCCATGGACCGGCCGAAACCCGAGGACGATCCAGTAACTTGTATTCATTCGTGAATTCTCATCCCTCTATGAGCAAATGTGGCGAACTTACCTAGCCAGACCTTTGATTCTGCCATAATTTTATTCTGGAAGTAAGTATGAGGGGATGCAAGCGGCGACTGGTTCTTTCAGAGTATCAAACTGTTGGTTTATATCATGACGGTAGTCTCTGAATTCTGACGATTACTCAGTTCTCGGTCAGCATGCCACCTTTGCTTCGTTATGGCCCATCATGCATCACCAACTGCATTCACAGGCGACGTGTATCTGCACAAGAGACTGACGGAAATGAGGCCCGTAATGATGATAATAGTCATGATCGGTGCAGCACGGACTAAGTACGTTAACGTACATACTGACCCGAACACGAGGCTATTGTAATAGACCCCTGCCACTGCTTGCTTTGTTGTGAACTGCGTTTTGCTCCCTCTCTCCCTATAAGTTCTTCTTTCTTTTATGCCCACGGTACAACAGCGAAAGTGGGTGAGGAAAGTGAAGCCTCGAAATTTTCCACTGGACACAAGGTGTAGAACTCGAGTATCCTTGCAGGAATAGTGGCACTGGGGTCCATACGGGAATTTGCAACTCACACCGAATGTTGAGCGGTGGAGTTTGGACTTCGTCAAATATGGTATGTCATTGATCCGTGGTTGAGTAGTACTTTGTATGTTATATCAGATACCACAACACGACGACTTTCATGATAATTATTGCATAGTTATCTGCATCTTTGCAAATTCTGGGTTGCCTGGTCACCAGCAGGGTTGCTGAAGCAGCACAATGCTTGGGAGTTGGCCCGAACATGTATCACTAGACAGTGGAAGGCATGTAGTACCTCGCATCATTCGATTTCCCAGTTCTCACATTTCCGCAATGGAGTCATCGCTGGCATGAATCCGGCGGTTCCCTCTGACCGCACGCCCGCTGGCCTTTATGCCATGGTGTCGCCCCCTATGATTAGTGGGACACTGGGATTAAGGTCGACTGCAGCGTTCCTTGGAACGAGACCCTCATCATCCGTAGACGCCCCTGCTGTTTCCCCGGTGGTCCATGCCTATTTTTTTTGGCAGACCTCGAAATTCGCACCTCATTTGAGTGTGGACAAATGCTCGGTCGAGGTGAGCTTGTGGGTACATATTTACAAACCAGAGACCACCAAGCATCTGTGCCGTTGAGGTGAGTGCTTCCAATCTCCACGCGACCTTCTGTGTTTATCTGATGTCTAGCAGCTGTATTCTACTCGTGACACCATCACAAGCGGTTGTAGCTTTGCACGGACATTGTATATATGTGATATAGTACCTTCGCTCAGGATTCGACAGCAGTGGTTCATGGCTCGCCTCAGTACCTCACTTACCATTCACCGAGCATCTTATATACGGAGCCACGCATCAGCACAATCACGCGTTAGAACCAAGAAGAAATGGTGGGGAGACCAGCTGAACGCTGTGTTAGAGCCGCACGATGGCATGTCTGCGGGTCATTGCATTGACCGTTGAAATTGTGAACTCCGTTTGAAGAGCTGCGACTCAGTAATACATTCGTGAACACGATGGACACTTCAATCCAGGTGCAACGTCTGCGAAGATATGCGGCAGTGGAGTGATTATTACATGTAGCAATTAGACGTTGGGGGCCGGTAACTGTGTTCTGTAGCCTCAAAGGCAAAGGCTTGAGTCGAAGTGAAGCTGACACTGCGCAAATTAAAAGGTTCCGTGGCAGAATTTAGGCGCCGGCGATCTGCAAACACCATATCTCTGCAGTGCTAGAAATTGGCACCGCCATATTTTTGTATCTCCTTTGCATAGACCTGCCAATTTTTAGGACGATGTGAAGTATCGGGTGAAAAAGGTCGACCGGTCATGGTTTATCTCAATAAATCAATTGTCTGGCTTCCTAGAAGTTCTACTTATGCCATTCGTCCTGATTCCCAAAAGCTCACAGGAAATACTCTCAATATGGGCGCTAATGTCTCTTACGCAGTAGCTACTAGAGTCAGAAATGATACAATGCAAACCGTGTAATAGTGATACAGTACGGTAGCTTCACCATCTCATGGCTTCTCAATCGCCTTGCAAAAGCTCCCCCGCGCGATCTTGCTCACGACGCGAC